>JAABOM020057671.1:0-51789 GCA_011800125.2 Solanum clarkiae
GGGTGGTAATGTATATCAACGTCATAATCCTTTATTAGCTCTAGCCATCTCCGCTGTCTTAAGTTTAGGTCTTTCTGCATAAAGATGTATTGCAGGTTCTTATGATCAGTATATATGTCAATGTGAACACCATAAAAATAGTGGTGCCATATTTTTAGTGCAAACACAACCGCTGCTAGCTCAAGATCATGTGTTGGATAGTTTTTCTCATATGGTCGTAGCTGTCTAGATGCATAAGCAATTACTGTACGATTCTGTGTCAGTACACACCCTAAGCCAACTCCTGAACCATCGCAATACACTGCATAACCCTCAGTGCTTTCTAGAAGTACTAGCACAGGTGCAAAAGTTAGCTTTATTTTCAGCTCCTGGAAGCTCCTTTCACATGTATCATTGTATTAGAACTTGGTTGCCTTATGTGTCAACTTTGTTAGGGCTGCAGAAATAGAAGAAAAACCTCCAATAAACCTTCTGTAATAACTTGCCAACCCTAGGAAGCTCCGAACTTCTGTGGGTGTCGTTGGCCTTGGCCAATCTTTCACAACCTCTGTCTTTTGTGAATCAACCCTTATTCCCTCACCGGACACAATTTGACCTTAGAATGCCACTGATTTTAGCCAAAATTCACATTTAGAAAACTTAGCATACAACTATCGATCACGAAGAACTCGTAATACCTGTCGTAAGTGATTTGCGTGGTCCTCTTCTAATCTTGAATATACCAAAATTTCATCTATGAAAACTATCATGAACACATCCAAGAACGACTTAAATTCCCTGTTCATCAGATCCATAAAAACTACTGGTGCATTCGTTAGCCCAAATGACATAATAAGAAATTCAAAGTAACCACAGCATGTTCTGAAAGCAGTCTTAGGTATATCTTTCTCCTTCACTCTCACTTGGTGATTACCTGATCTCAAATCAATTTTTGAAAAACATTTGGCACCCTGTAATTGGTCAAATAAATCATCGATCCTGAGGAGGGGGTATTTATTTTTAATTGTCACCCTATTCAATTGTCGATAGTCGATACACATTCTTAAGGTGCCATCCTTTTTACATACAAATAACACTGGTGCACCACAAGGGGACACACTAGGTCTTATAAAACCCTTCTCCAATAAGTCTTTTAACTGCTCTTTTAATTCACGCGATTCTGTTGAGGCCATTCTATATGGAGGGATAGAAATAGGTTGAGTGCCTAGAAGTAAGTCAATACCAAAATATATTTCTCGTTCTGGAGGTAAGCCTGGAAGTTCTTCAGGGAACACATTAACGAATTTATTCACTACTAGAACTGATTGAAGAGTTGGTGATTCTGCCTCCATATCCCTCACTCTAACTAAATGATATATATACCCCTTAGATATCATTATTCTTGCCTTAAATTAAGAGATAAACTTACCCTTTAGCCCCCCAACATTGCCTTCCCATTAAGAACTACCTCATTTGGAAAGTGGGAGTACACTTTCTTAGTTCGGCAATCCATGGTGGCATAGCAAGAAGCTAACTAATCTATACCCATTATAACATCAAATTCCACTATTTCTAGATCAATTAGATCAACCAATGTGTCACGGTCACAAACAGTTACTACACAGTCATAATAAACCTTTCTAGCCATAATAGATTCACCGGTTGGTGTGGACACTTCAAATGGTTTGTTCAATAATTTGGGTGTTCTCTTTAACTTCCCAACAACTAGTGGAGTGATGTATGATAGTGTAGAACTAGGGTCAATTAATGCATATACATTATGTGAAAAGATAGACAATATACCTGTGACCATATCAGGTGAAGCTTCCAAATTTTGCCGACTCCCTAGAGCATAAGTGCGATTCTGAACTCCGCTAGAGCTAGCTGCCTCTCTAACACCTCTACCACGACCTATATTGGATGAACTGACGATGGTGATGCAACAACTGACCCAGTAGATTGTGCTATATCACCCATGTGCCTCCTCGGGCAATCTCTTATCATATGCCTTGGCGTACCACACCAATAACAAGCGTCTATCCCAACACGACATGTACCTGAATAACTTCTTCCACACTATTTACAAGGCTGTGTGGGAGTCATTTGCTGGCCTGCTGAATATCCCGCTGTCTGGGCGCCTTGCTCTTCACCTCTTGGACCAAACTGATTTCTCCTAGACCCCTGAAGTTGTGGTGGAGCACTGGCTGCAAAGTAGGAGGATAATGGCCTAGGCGGTCTATTAGAAAATCGAGGCCTAAACTCACCTTGGGATGCTGTAAACTTCCCGGTAGACCTGGCCCTCTTGGACTACGTCCTTTCTAACTCTTATGTCCTTCTCCTTTGCCTCTAATTCTCCAATTTCTGTGAAAAAGTCTGCATTCTCGCTATATCCATGTCTTTGTTCAACAAAGCAATGGTACAGTCTCTGACCAGATACGTATCCAACCTATCTACATATCGATGAACTCTATCTGCCATAGTAGCAACTATATTAGGAGCATACCTGGTAAGGGAATTAAATTGAAGGCTATACTCCCTTATGCTTATATTTCCTTGGTGGAGATTCAAGAACTGATCTGCACAGGCCTGTTAGATCTCTAATGGCAAGTAATGGTCAAGAAATGCCTCTTTGAACTCTTTCCAGGTAGTTGGGGGTGCATCTATACCCTTAGATTGCTTCCAAGCTTCATACCACAATATAGCCATACCTTCAACCTATATGTCACTAACTCGACAACTTCTATACTACTCACATGCATAACATCTAAAGTGCGCTGAATCTGATCAATAAAGTCTTGGGGGTCTTCATTAGAATCTGACCCAGTGAAGGATGGAGGCTCCAAATTAAATAAATCACGTATGCTCATGCCAGCTGCCCTATTCGTACCACCTGTACCTATAACTGGACCTTCCTGTCTTTGACCTTGGCCAACAACTGTACAGGTCAATAGTTGGAGTGTATTTCTCAAATCCTACATGATAGCATCAATAAGTGGTTCTGGGGGAATTTCGCTACTTCCGAGTTCATCAGGAGCTTGAGATGTTGGAGATGTCTGTGACAGAGACTCCTATTGAACCTCATTTCATTGTCTCACCTGACTGGGTATACCAACCAACACTTCTATTCCCTTCCCTTTACCTTTTCTTTGCCTGGTTTCTGGCATACTTATTGTACAAAATAATTTAGGAATTAGGCATAATGCACCTATACACTTGGCTCTATGGCACAATCTAAAGAATGAAAAGAAAGTAACAACTCCTAAATGTCAAGTAGTCTCCTGCTTATAAATATGGTGCGCAACACATCAATAAACAAGATTCTACACAGACACAACTTTGTAGACTCCCTAGGACGACCTGCTCTGATACCACTTCTGTCATGCCCAAAGGGTTAGAATAGACTGGCACCCATTGTCGATGAGGCTCGGGAGAACCAACCTGTATCTATGTGCTTTCTATATGTATTATAAAGTATTTTTACATCCAACATGCCTTTAAGAAAATAAACAGTGATAGCAAGCCAAAAGGAAATGCATATGGCTAGGCCATTGGGGCCACGGTGCTTAAGTACGAGACATGACCACATTCTAATTTACATAGTCTACAGAGCCTCTAGATAAGAAAAAATATCTGATAAGGGTCGGGACAGGCCCCGCCTTGACTAACTATACAATACAAAAATATAATATCTAGATGCACAAAACTCCGAAGAAACCTGGAGCTTAGTAACAACAATTGGATATCCTGTACTCCTATTGAGGAGATCTACTAGCACCTGTACCTCCAGCATGAAATGCAGGTCCCTCATAAGGGACGTCAGCACGAGATAATGTACTGAATATACATGGCAGGAAATACTTTATATGAAGTAACAACTCAAATGAGACTATACACTGGTGTAGGATAAGAGACCACCTTTAGTTATACTGTGGGATCATGTACCTTACGTTCCTTTTTATTGCTTTACCTTTACTGTATAGTCTGTGCACAACATGTAATACAAATGACTAGTTGATCAATGGTAAATCTATATCGGGAACAGCCCTGTCTAGGCTTTTCCTTTAACCCCTCGAGCTACCCCCGCGATAGGATCGACCCTAGCTAGGTGATTCTTCCACCCCTCGAGTTACCACCCATCAACAAGCAATATACTTTATTTTATCTTTCAATTACCTTTGAGATGATTCTTTTGGTGGTCATAATATTGGAGCTGTAGGACTGTAAATACAACATATGACATGTAAATAATCACAAAAGACAACACCATAATGAAAGGAGTAAGTTACACAAATAATGAAATGCATAGGAGGTAGAACAACGCATGAACTTTATTTAGTAGAACGAACTCGTGCATCTTGGTATCCAAGTATGTATGCAGGTTTGCAAGTGACTATGTATGGAGCATATGAACATGTAAAAGAGTGAAGAAATGGTTAATAGTTCTATCGGAGTTGGTAAGTGCCGTTATATGCCAAAGAGGGATCTATGTTTCATGACAAATGATGTGAAATCAAGTAGCCTTACATACCTCGCTGTACGACCTTGCTATTACCTCGAAATAACCTTTCCTTCTTCCAAATATTTATCTACAATATAGTAGGTGATAAAAATAACATTATCAGCCAATAGATACATCTTGGCAGCCCAATCTCATAAAAAAATAACATACGGGCAGCAAGCGGGTATTTATAAACCCAAGCGTATTGTTTTAACCTTTGCGCCCCTAACCGTATTTTCTAATACACATTATCATATACATATCATGTGAAGCTTGTTCTAGTTCCATACCAGTCTTACAACAGCCCACAAAGCACAACACATAATAATTCTACGCAACATAGAAATAGGCGGCATAACGTTACGTCCCTTTGCCACATTTGACGTTGACAATTCCAAATATATTTCAACTTTACCCAAACTATCCACAACACATCTATACATAAAAAAACCTTAAAAAAGTCTAAGAATAGTACCAAAGCAGTCATTAAGGATGTGAGGCAATAGCTTCCCATCCAACAACCCACAAGTTCATATTAAGAACACAATTGCGATATCCTATAAGAACTCACTTTTACGGACTATAAAAGTGGTGCATCAGCCTTTATACATCATTTAAGAACCAATAATCATTAATAAAAGCAGCTTCACTTCATAATCAATCCAACCAAAAAGAGAAAAGCTTCCAAATAAACAAGAAAAATGTATAACAATCTTGGAACACATGCTGTCCAAAATTTTCAGCATATATCTAACCAACATAGTCTCTTGTTTTTCATGAAGAAACCTTACTAAACACACAACTATAATAACTTACATTTACCTTCAAGGTTGAGGGCCTCCTTAAGAACCCTAAAAGATTCCTTTGGCTACTTTACAAGGTCAAGAAAGAGTTGAGAGAAAACTTGGAGAACAATCTGATTTTTCTTTTATTCAAGTTGAAAATGACTTATGGGAGCTGTTTTAAACCCTTTTTAAAGGGGGAATTTGGACAACCTACTAAGGCATTTTTAGCCTTACTTTACCAACCTGGTGATGCAACTCCTTGCCCTTTCAAGCACTTTTAAAAATTGGCGCTAATTTGAAAAGCCATATCATGATTTATTTGCATAGTACTAGTATTGTAAGATGTGGGGTGTTACATTACTTCTCTTACTGATTTTACAACACTTTCTCTTGACAACTTTATTCTAGTTTAGGTTTAATTATTTCATTTTACAAAATCCCCTTTCGAGAGATAAGTAGATTAATTCATCCTAATTACTCATAATTACTCTAAGGTCTAGACCTTATTCCATGCGGGATCGACCCTAACCACTGTTGGGTTCTATATTTTGACAACGACTACATATACCTTCATTAAGAGGTGTAGTTTGGGTGACATCAAAATTTTGGCGCCATTGCCGGGGAATACGACTTTTAGACTGGTTTAATTAGGGTGATTGTTTATTAATCCTTATTTTCCTTATTTTACATTTTCTATTATTTTTGTTCTCTTGCATCCTCCAAGTGTAGTATATGCCCAGTACTCATAGTTGAGGAAATCCATTGACTCCATTTGATCCAGAGATCCAGCGAATATTGAGAAGAATCGCTAAGAACGACGTTGCAAACAATCTTGCTAATCTTGCAGAAAATCTGAATAATGATGACCCACCACCACTTGAGGATGTGAATCTATCACCACAAAATATTCAAACTACTGCTAATACATGGATTCAATATAGGCTTGACCCTATGCCGATGGATGTCACCGGAGCTATTATGTTACCTCTATTACCAAATGACACAATGTTTGTTGTTTCGAGTGGGTTGTTACAAATATTGCAGAATAGAGGGTTGTTTATGGGCTTACCTTCATAGGATCTGCAAAACTATCTACATTATGTTGTTTTAGTCTGAAAGAGTATGATGGGAAACCAAAATTTATCCATGGATGATATTGGGATCCAGGTCTTCCTATTGTCTCTCACAGGTAAAGCGACAATATGGTTATTTGAACTTTCGCAAAGTTGTATTACCACTTGTGCTAAAATGCAGAAAGCCTTTTTGGAGAGGCTCTTTCCGAGGTCAAAGAAGCTGAAGTTGAAGAATCAGATCAACAACTTCAAGTAGTTTCCTGGTGATTCGATCAGTAATACATAGGTGAGATTTACAAAGTTCTTGAGAAGTTTTTTGGACCATAAGATTGTTGATGATTCCTTAGTGGAGATCTTCTGTCGAGCATTGGATGATAATTACAAACATGTGGCTGACACCATAACAAAATGCTCATTCGTAGATTATCCATTTCTGGTTGTAGTTAAGTGACTGGAGAAGGTGGCAAATACAAATCATGCATGGGGCTCGAGAGATAAATTTACTCTTAAAAGCTCTTTCTCCGTTATTTCCAAACCAGAGCAGGCAAAGATAAATAAAGAGATGCTGTAAGAGTTGGCTCGAATCAATAGTTACATGGGGTTTCTAATGAAATAGAGTCAAGAATGAGTGAATGCAGTGAATCGTCATCCTCCATAAGCACCCATGTATAAGGAGCCCTACTATGAGGAGGACACTTTCTTTGTGACTGATCAGATGGGGGTTTCACGATCAACGTCCAAGGGTCTAATCAAGACTATGGAACTAAGGTCAGGGGAATCAAGTTTGGAACTTTAACAGAGACAATGCTTACAGAGACAACAATTGTAGTTGATTCTATGATAGAAACAAGGTATAGGATAGAGATGGTGATTAGGGACGCAGAGGTGGGAATAGGAATGGTTTGTACATTCCACCACATAATTATGATTCTGGGGATGACAGTTCGAGGATTCAAGAGATGTCTGATAGATTTTTAAAGAAGGCTAACATATAAGATGAGACTTTGAAGGGGACAAAATCTGACATCTCAAGTATTAATCAAAAGATGGAATGTCATTCTATAGCTATCAAGCAGCTGAAGCAATAATTTGGTAAGATGTCTACACATTTGAACCAGCATCAAAGGGGGACATTGCAAAGAAGCACCATGAAGAATCCAAAGAATGATGGGTAGGGCATGATAGTGACGACATAGGGTAGAAAGTAGACTATTAATCCATTGATAGCAGTAGGTGATAATAAGGTTCGTGAGGTGATTATAGAGAGCAAAGATGCAGATTTTGGGGATGCAAAAACCAACGATGGGATGAACAATGAGGTATTAAAACAAAAGAAATTAAAACCCATACCTAAGCCTCCACTTTCTTTGCCTCAGAGATTCAAGAAGAAGGAGGAGGAAGGTAAGTTTCAGCACTTCATCTCCATGTTAAAGAAACTAACTACCAACATTTCCCTTATTAAGGCATTGGAAAGAATGCTCGGGTACCCCAAGTTCATGAACGACCTAGTGGCGAAGATGAGGACGGTGAGCCAAGAGCTATCATAAAAGCTTTATCATTGTAATGTATTGCAACAAGGTCCTTAGTGCATATGAAAGAGGACCTTGGAGCATTCCCCATACCTTGAAGTATTGTAGATGTAAATTTCTCAAAGGTATTATGTGACTTAGGAGCCAACTTCAATTTAATGCCTCTTGCACTATTCAAGAAATTAGTCTTGGGAAGCCCTACTCTAACAAGCATGCAGTTGTTGATGACTGACAAGATAGTAAAGAAGCTTGTGAGGATATTGTATGATGTTCTTGTCAAAGTGTAAAAGTTCATACTCCCTGCAGACTTTATGATTTTGGATTGTGAGATTGACTTCAAAGTCCCAATCAACTTAGGAAGGCCTTTCCTAGTCATTAGATGAGCTCTGGTGGACATGGAGTCGGGAAACTCAAGTATAGATTGAACCACAAAGAAGTCATCTTCAACATCTATCATTCCATGAAGAGACCTGATGATCTCAAGGTAGAAGCATGGGCACTTTGTGAAGTCTGAGTAAGCAAGTAGCATGGATCATGTAATGATACTAAATTAGGCACTACTTGGAAGGCAACCTAAGATATTTGATGTAACTGTTACGTATTTGTTTTGGTTTTTGCTTCTTTGGACTCATAGGTAGCTTAATTTTCTTGTGTTTGATGTAATTTTTGGAAACACAAATAGGAAGGTTATAGGGTAATAGTTTGTTTTGGCTGAGAATGTGTAGGAACAAGGTTAAGGCAGCAAAACAAGGCAGAAAGGGGAGAAAAGTGGTTTTACGACTGGTTCCGTGAGTCGTGGTCTACACCACGACCTATATACTAAATTGTAGGACCATTTCCAGTAGGCCAAAATTTGTGTATTCCAGTCCATAAGCCAACTTTATGGTCTATAGATAAAAATACATGCCGTAAATGGGGCCCATAGACCATAGGTAAAATTCTAAACTTGTTAAGTGTTTGGGGCACTTACGATCCAACTTACGGGCTGTATGCTCATATACATTCCATAGGTGGATTTATAAATCCAAGGCTTGAAAACTAGGGTTCTAAAATCACAAAATTAGATCTTATAGTCCGTAGAACCCCTTACAGTCCATAGTCGAGGTTTCCTAGGGGTAGAACCCTACTTAAACATGACCCAGCTAGATGAATAAAAGAGGGGTAAAATCAATTACCCTAAATTTCGCATTATTTTAAAAATACCATAGGACCCTTTTCTTCTTCCGAAGTTTGGTCATTGCCAACCTTCATTACTACATTTTTCGGCCTAATTTAGGCCATATTCTGCCCAACTGTCTACTTCTTGCTGGTTCTTGGCTTTTTGATTGATACTCTGCTATGTTCTCTTCTTGAAATTTCATATTTTTCTAAAAAAATATGTCATTGGTTTGAGCCCCTATTGAAGATAATTTCATGATGTGCTTGTGCTAATATTTGGTATTACCTATAAATAGAGCATATCATGTGCTGGGCACTATTTGATTGCTTGTATTGAGAATGAACCATGCATATGCTTGTGAGACTCATTGTTTGAACTTGTGAAATACCTTGTCTACTAAGTTTAAATTGTTTATCTTAGAAAAAATTGATAAGGAAGTGCATGAAATCTAGTTGTCCATGTAATACAACTATAGGTATATATGTTGCGATCTGATATTGTGAAATCACTTGTCGTCTAGGGAATATTGAATTATCTTGCTAAGATTGATTAAGTGACTTCGCAAATGGAATGATGGCTTGCTAACTAATTGATTAAATTGTGATTGTCGTAAGGTTTACATGTATTTGAGTGGATTGGTGGTTGATGGGATTGCACATATTTTTAATTTGGGTAAATTGTGGTAATATGTGTATGCGTATGTTGTGGTATGATTTCAAAATGCATGGAATATATATTGAATGCGTTTACTTGGTCTTGAGTGTCATTGCTTCGGGGCTGTTTAAATTTGTGTACCCTGTTGTTGTAACCTAGTCATCATACATAGAAAGTCATTAAATTACTTGACTAGGATTTGGCTGTGATTCTTGGTTGCACATTGACTAATGGAACCGAAATGGTAATCTCAAACAACTCAAGTTTCCTTTTTTTAATAGCATGAGGGTCTTCTATGGCCCATAGATTCATCTACAGACACTAGTTGCCCTTCATAGGTTGAAACTAGAGACGTGGTTTTCTGGGATGTCATCAGACGAATCCCCTTATGGGTCACAGGCCATACTATGACTAGTAAGTAGGGTTTGTAGGTCCCTTACCAGAAGTATTAAAATTTTAGCAGTGCACTTTTATGACTCAGTTTACAACCCGTAGTCTATTGTGTGAGCCGTAATTGGTCTTATAAGTGCATTTGGAGTAACCAAAGTTAATGTACCTATTTCCTACAAAGGCCTTCTATGACCCATAATATACGTTATGACCCGTAGCTACACCTTCGCAGGTCTCTCTATGCATTCTTTTGAAAATTTTTTGCTTTTCTTTTTTGCATTTGTAGGACTCATGTATACTTTAATTTTGTTGATTTCATGTACTATGGCTCCTAAACCAAAGAAGAATGAGATTCGGGCCCTGAAGACCCGACTACATGATGAGCCTTCAGACTCCGAGGCTATTCCTCAAGCCAGCGAATTAGCAGAGAAGCTTAACGTCCGGCCAAATGAGGGTTTTGAGCGATGATACACAAGGATAAAAGCTAGACAGAAAGTGCCAACCCATACTCATGCTATAATTGTTTGACCTCCTCAAGATAAGAGGGAGGTGCCTAGCAGAGCAACTCTATTCAGATGATGGACTCTGATGAGCGGTCTCGAGCAGGGACGGGTTATGAAGATGAATCTGATTCAGGAGAGGAGTCAGGGACTGAGTTCGCTGAGTCTGCCCTATCATCAGCAGCTCCTCTAGCTACATTGATGAGTAGATAGTGTGTCTGAGACATGTAGCGCATGTACAGAGGATGGTTTCTAGCATGAAGATCGAGGTCGACAGGCCCCTACTGAAACGACCCCCAAAAGTGCCCGAAAATGTGCCTCGGCAGTGCTTGAAATCATAATTTCCATATATCTCAAAATTCATGCGTGATATAAAAAATTTGACTTCATATTCTTGATCACGGGGTCAAATTGAGTGGAAAATAGGTCTAACCCCAATTTTTAAGCAACCGTATCAAAATTTAAAAATTGCAAAATGCGATTTCCAGTGAGCAGTCCGCGCCCTTGGCGTGACGTAGACTGGTGTTATTTCTGTCTAGTTTATTTAATTCGGTCCAAGACTTTTGAGTCTTGGGCCTAAGTGTTCCCATGCGTAAAAATACCTATACTTAGCCATATTTCACCCTCATATCATACAAGACATTCCCCAATATTCACTCAAACACTTAGACAAATATTTCACTCCAAATTTCAAGTCCTAAAACTCAATCCGGATCTTAAGGTTCTCATTCAAGCGTCAAGTCTCCATTTCCAATCTTTTTCAAGGATTATCTAAAGTTAAGGTATGCAGGTTTTAACTATTGGATCCTTACACCCATGGTGCCCAAGATTCCATTTCATTTAATTTACATGTTTTTAAGTTGATTTTACATATGGATTTTCTACCATGAATTTGACTATGAACTATGTTGGAGTTTGTAAAAGTGTGACTGTTTTAGCATGTTTTGAGCTATGAATCATGAATCTATCTTGAGATTTGATGAAGGATTTTGATATATATTGTTTGATGGTGTTACCCAAGTATTGGTGGGATGATTTAAATTAAGATTTCTTACATGATTACACTCTTTAATTGCATGATTTTACACTAGCATTACACACCCACCAAGTGTTTGGTAAAATGTCCGGGTTAGGGTTCTTGAGCCGTTGATGTTCTAATGCATGACCTATGATTTGTATGACTTTATAATGATGAAATTTTGGTATAAATGTGTTAATTTCATGAAAAGTATCTATAGTGCTGGAAGTTAATCAATTTCCTCGTTCGGGAGGTAGTAGGCTCGAACTACCTTGTTGGGGGGTATATATCTCAATTGCCTCACTCGGGAGGTAGTAGGCCCGCGCAACCTTATTGAGGGGTTTGTACCTTAATTGCCTAGCTCGGGAGGTAGTACGCCCGTGCAACCTTGTTGGCGGGTTCGTACTTCAATTTCCTTGCTCGGGAGGTATTAGGCCCGTGCAATCTTAGTGAGGGGTTTGTACCTCAATCTCCTTTCTAAGGAGGTGGTAGGCCTTGGTTACTCATAATGTATTCTATGTGAGCATGTTTTAATACAAGCAATGACCATGCATGCCATATTTTTAGTATTCTATCTATTGAATATTAGTATTCATTTTGACCGTGCTGCCTATCTTTGTTGCATTGAATCCTACATACTTAGTAAATGTACTAATGCATATTTTGCCTACAGAATATCACCATGTAGGAACCAGAGCCCTACTTGATCATCCACCTCCTCCACATGGCTAGAATGATTTCTCTACAAAGCTAGTTGGTAAGTCCTCTATTCCTGGGATAATGCTTATGATCTCATGTTATGTACTAAGACTATGTTTCTTTATGTATGTATTGACTATGTGGGTGAGCCCGGTTACCTGTCTTGGCCCCTGCTAAGTTCTATGGTTAGAGGTGTTGTTGGACATGTTATGTATTATGCTATGAGCTTTTGAATCTCTCTTAACTTTTGTTGTTTTTGGTATGGAAGTTGTCCTTTAGCCCTGATTATTCCTACGTACTATCTCTTATTGTCGTTTTCTTGTTTCTGTGACCAAAAATATGTAATAATATGTTAAGTGGCTTGCTTGGGGTCCCTCCGGGTTCCCCATGCGCCGTGTCATGTCTAGGATTGAACATCCTTGAGATGTTCACTGAGGCACCACAGCTTGAGCCTCCTTCATCTATTACCACTACTGCTCTATAGACTAAGGGCCCCCACAGACAGATGCTGAGAGGGAGGTGGGGCCTACCACTATTTTTACTACTCCTGTACTAGAGGTCGTGCCTACACAACCTTCCTGTGCTTGCAAGGAAAACATGTCTGTGTACTCGATTCAGACTCTGGTATAGCGACAGGTTCGCACTGATTCCCAGTTGACTCTGTTGCTATAAAAAATCATGCCTTGGGTTTGCAAGGCCATTTTAGAGGAAAAGGAGTGCATACAGACATGCTTTATGGCCATTCTTTATGAGTGACTTGTACCATTACCTGAGCGTGTAGATGCTTTTGAGATGCAAGTGGAGTGGAGCCTCAGTTCAGCCCAGTCCACTAATTTTATAGCTATCTGGGCGGAGATCCAGGAAATCCTTATTAAGATGAGAGCAGTAGTGTGAGGACCACTCATGCTTCCTATGCCCGATACTACTATCAAGACAATATATTGATTTATTTATCGCTGAGTCACTACCCCCGCCTCTGGGAAGAGGCCTCATCTCGAGAATGATAGTCCCAATGTTTCTAGACGAGAGACTGAGAGGTCTAGGAGGGAGCGTATAACAGCTAGCACACGAGCCTCAATTGCAGGTGAGATAGCGAGACAAGTACTGATGTTGTCCAAGTTACACCTCCTTTTTGAGGATAAAGCGATTTTCGTCAAGAAATAGAACCTAACAAAGGTTAGGGTCAAACCCAAGAGAATACGTAGACTTGAGAGAATTCAATTAATGCAATTTGAGTGATTAACCAACTTACTTCCCCAAAAAAAGGGGGTTTTGCAATAATCAGTAGAAAAGTAAACCCAACTAACACAGGAGTTAAATTAATATGGAAAGAAACTAAAGTGTAGTGTTCCCCATGATTTCCTAACTTAGTATCACTGAGTAACCTAACTCTTTTCTAGTATGTAGCATGCAGGAAAGTATGTTAAGTTCACCAAACCCTTTGACCAAGGTAAGAGGCAAATTTCACTATGAGATGTGACCCATCTATGTAGTTGCATTACTAACCCTTAAATATTAGTCCCAGTACAACCTTCCCTTGGTCCAATTCAGTTGATTACACAGAACACATCAATCGAATCCTATTTATTAATATCTTATCCTATTCATTACTATCTTAGTCCAGTCAGTGACACTAGGTGGGTTCTAATATTGGCCACCACTAGAAAATATGTAAAACGAAGAAAGTTAATTAATATATGCATGCGCACTTTCCAAGAATTATGAATTATCCCGTTTTACCTTGTTAGTTCTTCATAGTTCTCACAACCCTAGTTGTGGATCTGGCTACTCATGATTTATGTAGATGCAAGACTTATGAATTGGAATAACATAATAGAGCACTTACACAAATAAATTAAGAGCAACCAAATCCAACTTCAAAGAATCACAAGATTAAATAAAAAATCAAAGTACAAGTGTTTCTCAAAACTCTCCAATGTTATCTTTACTCAATCTCACTATTTTCCCTCTAAAATTGTCGAGTTCTCTGTGTGCTATATCTAAAATAACCTAAAAAACTTATGTAAAATATTTAAAATGCAAGTCTTAACACAATAAGATATCTAGATTGGCACGCCTCACGAATAGGTTTACGGGCAGTATGGCATTCCACAGCCCATAATTGGGGTCTCGTATAGTGCTACTGGAAAACTAGGCTTCAGGTCTATGATACCCCTCTATGACCTGTAACGTGGTATATGACCTGTAGGGGGGTTTTATCTGATAAATCTTCAGAAAGTCCCTCATCTCTGATCCTCAGGGAACAAACCATGTTTTACGACTCATAAACCAATCCACGACCCATCTGCATGTTCATAGAACAACTTCAGAAAATCAACCCCTCACTAGAATTGTCCACGAGACCCACTTCACAGCCCGTAGAGTGAATTACCGCCTGTAAAGGTTCTCCTACTCTATCACAATCAACAACTTATGCACTTTCTTCCCAAAATCAAGCCTAACCCTGGAATCCTGTAAATATATCACAAAAATAGTAAAACCAACTAACATCGCATTGAGAACACGCAAAATTCTAAGTTTTAAGTATCAAAAGTATTGTATTTTAATCGCACATCAATACTCTCAACTTAAAATTTTTGCTTGTCCTCAAGCGATGAACTCAATCTATATAAGTAATACTGTAACACATAAACCTCAACCCAATGACATACATCACGTCAGCCTTAAACTTAGATACCCACACATTTTTTTCAAAATAGAATCAGATAGCCATCTAGCAAACCAATATGGACTAGTGCATGCGACAATATAACTATGACAAGTGAGGTACTATCAATAATCCACAATCACTAAATAAGTCTAATGCTAACAATGCAATACAAGTGCCCTCATAGAAAGAAGTACCATATCTCACTTGCAATGATGTTTTTATGTATAACATTTGGACTATGCAAAATCACTCACTCTCACAAAAGATATTCATGCATCATGCCCAATACCATGGGTTTGCCCCTATACTCATGATAAGACCTTTAACTACTTGGACTAGGATCACTTTAGGACTTTATAGGATTGTGATGTAGGCTTAGGGGTCTTTGGTATGGTATTTTGGGAACATAGTGACTAAAGTCCCTCCTTGACACTGCATTTTCCTACACTTTTTCCCTACCAACACTTTTATTTTCCATATAATTTTCCCTTTCTCATACTTCAAGATTTTCTTGGTGCTTTCTTTTCATTTTTCAACCTTTTGCCTTGCTTTTATCTTCAATTTTCTTTTTTAACTCACAAATAAGTCATCAATTATTTTTCTTGCACCTAGTACATGATTTTTCTCCTTTTCTCTATCTTACTAACTTCCCCCTTATTCTTGTGTTTCACCCTTACACCAGCCACCCTCAACTTAGGCTTTTGACCTGAGTTAAGGTGCATAATATCCATCCTTAGAACTAGGGCTACTTTGGGAAGCCATCCTCAACTTAGGCTTTTTGCTTATGTCAATGTGCAAAATGTTCAAGGAAGGACCATGATCAATTTCAGAATTTTACAACTAATAAGGCTAGGTTACTTAGGTGTTTGCAAAGAATAGGTACATATTAGGTTCAAAACATTGGGAACAAGGGATACACTGCAGTTTTGGTTGGTTTTTTTCCAGTTAAGTGGACTTTTAAGAACAATGGCCTAAGATCATTTCCTAATTCAATTAATCTACAATTTAACCTAGAATAATAGGGAAAGTTCTGAATTAGCATACAACACATGAATTTAGCAATTTAAGCTCACCCTCTCATAGCACTGACTACATCATCAAAAAAATACTCCCAGATCATGCTTTTTATCTCAATTTATCCTGACTTATCAGAACAAGCATTGTCAACGCACCTAAATATGCATGGTTGTTATGTAAACTAACTAATCAAAATTTTGGTAGGTATCATTTTCCAAACAAGACAGAAAAAACATGTGTATGCCACAAGTATTAGTACTATATACTATAAATACTATCTAAAACTTCCTAAACATATCGGTTCAACAGAAAATAAATATCCATGGGGAAATAGAACACAAGAAAGAAAACTCCAAGAAAACAAATTGGGGTAGTTATAGAACCAAGTTACTTAGACTTCACTGAGACCTATAACTACCCACACCCCATTGAAAAGAGGTGCATTCCCAATACACATAATCAAAGTAAAACAATGTATATGGCGTCAAAAATCATACCTAGGTGCCTAAGTGCCAGTGTGTGGCCGAGTTTGACCACCGTCGCCCTGTGTGGTAGTCTTCTCAGTTGTAGCACTCTGGTCAGAGGGGTCAACTCCCCTCACCTGCTCTACCTCACGAGCTCATCGTATCTTTACCTCTTGTCTCGACTCTAGACAGAACTTGTATATCAAACAAGGAAATGAGATGGAGGTGGACCTCTTCAGGGAGACCTCATGAATCTTGCCGGTAATAAGGCAGGCTCAATAATCTCATAACCAGCTAAGATATTGACAACTAGAATTGGATACTCCGATATCAATGTGTTATTAGCAAGAGTCAGCCGAATGCGTGATCTAATAACCACCCTCCAAAACTTGGTGGGGAAACTAAGCGAAGCCTTGACAATATACTCCGAGTGAGTGGTGACTTATGCAAGTTTCAAACCCATCTCAGCAATATAACCATCTACCTATCTCATCAAGCTAGCTTTGCACTCTGGATCTCTCATCACCAGCGGGTCTGTTGTTTGCCCCATTTTGTAGTCAAACTCAACTGTAGATCTAGGGGAACGGAACTCTAGCCCAAATAGCACACGAAGAATGGTGGTCTCCAAAATATCCACTCATCCGCCCCTTATTCTGGTAACGGTAAGTCTGGGCTGAGCGACGGGCTTCTTCCCCTTAGGAAGAGTACTGTGAATAGTGGCTACATAAGACACATAAAACTCCCTCACCATGGTCGGGGAGTATCGCCCGAGTAATTGGGTCATCCACTGTAGCCCATATCTAATCATCGTGTTTAAGAGACCTGGGACATTATTGAGTCTATCTGGGATGATTCGGGGATACTCATAGATGGATTGGGCTAGCTTGCCCCACTCTATTTTATACATATCCTCCATATAAATATCTCGCATGCCATCGATGCACTATCGGTGTAATGACCCCAAACAATGCCCGAAAATGGGCCTCGAAAGTGTCCGAAATTGTAATTTTCATATATCATGCATTATTTCGAAAATCCAACTTCATATTCTAGTTCAGGGGGTCAAATTTAGGGAAAAAAGGTTCTAACCCTGATTTTAGAGCGAACGATTCACAATTTCAGATTTCAAAGTGATGATTTCCAAAATGATTTCTGCGTTACTACTGCGAGCGCCATAGTACATTTTTGGTCATTTTTTAATCTCAGTCCAAGACTTTTTAAGTCTTGGTTCTAAGTGTTCCCATATGTTAAATTACCTATACTTAGCCTTATTTCACCCTTATATCATCCAAGACATTTCTCAATACTCATTCAAACACTTAGTCTCATATTTCTCTCAAGATTCAAGTGCTAAAACCCTCTTCGGATCTTAAGGAATCCAACCAAGCTTCAAGTCTCCATCTTCAATTTTCTTCAAGGATTCTCTAAAGGCTAAGATATACGAGTTTTTTTCATGGGTTCCTTTCACCCATGATACCCAAGCCTCTTTTTACTCAAAATCACATGATTTAAAGTTGATTTACTTATAGGTCTTATTTATTATGAAAATCAGTGTACACTATATTGGGGTTTATGAAATTGTGACCGTTTTACTATGTTATGAGCTTTGAATCTAAGATCTATTGTGAGATTTGATGAATAGTTTTGATACATATTGCTTGAGGATATTATCAAGTGTCTATTGATGGTTTTACAATGAATTCTCTTGCATGATTTCGCTCTTGAATTTCATGGTTTTACACTAGCACTACACACCCATCAAGTGTTTGATAGAATGTCCGATTTAGGGTTTTTGAGGAATTAATGGTCTAATGCATGTCTTATGAGTTGAATGATGTAATAAAGATAGAATGATGATGAAAAAAATGTATGTATATGATGACTACATGATGATGAAAGCAATGTATATATGTGTGTTTGAATCATGTAAAGTACCTATGATATTGTAAGTGAATTGTTGGGCTCTCATGTTGCTGTGTTCTTGGGAATTGTTGATCATCTATTAGGTTGTTATACTAAGGTTTATGCTCTTGTCAATTGTGAAACCTACTAGAAGGGGTTATGAACTATTCTATATGCTTTACCCTCTAGTGCAAGGCCAATTCCTACATGTAGGTGTTATGAATTATGTTGTACACTTTACTCTCACGTACGAATCAATGCTACTCATTTACTCATATTCACACATATGGGTTTTGAACTATGTTGTACTACTTACCCTCGTATATGGTTTGAAATTATGCTTGGTACACACATGTGGGGGTTATGACCTATGATACCTTTACCCTCATGTGCTACTCACTTACTCATTTCTACATATAGGGGTTATGAACTATGTTGTACTCCTTACTCTCATGTATGATTTGGGGTTATACAGGGTTATGAATTATGTTGTACTCCTTACCCTCATGTATGATCTGGGGTTATGCAATACACTCATATAAAGAGGTTATGAACCATGAAGTATGCCTCACCCTCATATGCACACATGTAGGGGTTATGACCTATGATACCTTCTACCCTTATGTGCTCTTCATTATCTCTTGTTTACATGTAGGGGTTATGAACTATGCTATCTCTTTACCCTCATATACTACCCATTACATACTAGAAGGGGTTATGACTCATGCTATACCCCTCACCCTCTAGTACAAGATATTTGGATGATCTATTCATGTCATATTATTGTGTTAAGCAAGTTAGGCAAGTATGATTATTTTCAAGCATGTTTTACTACAAGCATAGTTCATGCATGCCTTTTTGCTAATATATTATCTCTTGCTATGATTATGCATTTTGATTATGTTGCCTATCTCTTGTTATATTTCATCGCGCATACTTAGTATATTCCAACATAGTAACGCATACTCTACGTCTTCATAATATCACCATGTAGAAATCGGAGCCCGTTCGAGCATCTCCACCCACGTGGCTAGTACGGTTTCACTCAAGCTTGTTGGTGAGTCCTCCATTCTAGGGATGTTTCTTATGATCTCATGCTATGTTGTAAGACTATCTTTCTTTTACTTATGTATTGACTATGAGGGTAAGCCAGGTTGCTTGTCTTGGTCCCCGCTCTTACCTATATAGTAAAGGTGTTATTGCACATGTTATGTATCTATGTTATGAGCCTTGATTCTCTCGTTTCTTTATGTTTATGATATGAAAGTTTACCCTTAGTCCCAATTCCCCTTGTTTATGCTTATCCCTTGTTGTCATTTTAATTGCTTCCGCGACCAAGGATGTCTAATGATATGTTGTGAGGCTTGTTTGGGGATCCTTCGGGTTCCCCATTCGCCGGTCATGTCTACGCCTTAGGGTTGAGTCGTGACAATAAACTCTTAAGAACATCTGGTGGAGATGCTGATGATCAAGGTACAGCAAAGGACTCTGTCTTGGATGCATCACCGGAGCCCGACTTAGAGATGGGCTCTTCTCTGGATGGAGTCACTGTATAGAGTTGCTCCTACTGTCGTCTCCCATATCAGAATGGGGAATACGAATGACAAGAGCCTGAGTGTCCCCAGCTTTGGCAGCAGCTCTTGTTTGAGGTCTAGCAGCCTTCGGGTTTGGATGGATGCCAAGGTCCTCGAGTGAACCACTCAGTGCAGGGATCTCCTCATCTTCCGAGGGCTTATCTTTGAGCCTCCTTTGTAGGGCCCTGATCTCATCACTTTTTGCTTTTAGGGCCATAGTACCTAAAACATGAACATTTAATCACTTAGGTTAGCCCCACAGATCAAAAGATGAAATGCAAAAACAACTTGGACATAGATGCAGAAAGGTCTACGAAAGTACTTCTATAGGCCGTAGTGGAAACTATGGGCTGTAGAAGGCTCTCATAAAATAGTGGTCACAACAATTTTTATCACTAGAAATGTTTACGAGACCAGGTACAACTCGTAGTATGTTCTATGAGTCATAGACTGAGTCATAGAGGATTCCAGTGTCTGAATTGATTTCAAGCAGATATCCACGGGACCATTCCATGAGCTGTAAAATGTTTTATGACTCATAGAAGGTCTCATTTGATGAGTACTCAGAAAATTCAAGTTTCTAGAGTCTTGTACGAGGGGTGATTATGACTCATAGAATGTTCCACGGGCTGTAAAAGTCACTCGTAGACCAGAAAACTCAGTCACCTGAGTTTCTAAGTCCATCACAACAGGCCCCTACACAACTTTTTCAATTTTATTCTAATACCATCGAAGAAAAACACACATACCCACATGCTTTTCACATAACAACCAATACCCCAACATGCTAGTCAACGCATGTACCCCTTCCGACCCTGTATGAATAATTGTATCATCAAAATTATGCACCCATACCATCACGTACCGAATATCACACATACACATCAATTTATTTACTTGGTGAGTGATTACACGGATACCGGAGATAGATTAATCAAACATGGACAAATGCAACCATACTATGTTTCGGTTCTATACATATATTCAAATATGGGAAACCATAATTTGACTATCATATTTACTATTTTCACACAAGGGTTCACGTCTACCACAACCATTCCTGACATAATTTTCAATTTGACCCTACGAATATAGATAAATTAAAGGTATTTGGTTAAACGAGAACTTACCAATTTGTGTGATTATATGGTAGAAAATGAAGGAGCTGGTGGGAGACTAAAACCTAGGTCGCCAAAAATTCTCATTGAAAAATGGAGGGATGATCGCCATCGGAGGTCGAAAGTTTGGGGTGGGTTATGGTTGGGCACAATTTGTAATTTAGGTCTGAAATAAGGTACAAAATAATTTGACCCCATTATTTATACTTTGACCTGGTCAGTTGAAATCTGATGGGCCTGGACTCTACGAAACCCCGATTATGGGTCGTAGAGTGTTTTATGGTGTGTGAACTATGGTATCGTAGGACATCCAAACCCTAGATTTCAGGAATGGATTGCACGGACCAGCTACAAGTCTTAAAGTGAAGTACAACTTGTAGAGTTAGTCATAGAGACCTCAACACTTAGAAAAATTTTAGAAAACTTACTTAGGGTCCATGAGCCCCATTCGTGACCCATAGTTTTATCGACGGATCGTGAAGTTGGCTCGTGGACTGGAGTGCATAATTTTGATTACTGGAAATGTTTGTTAGATGGTGTACGAGTCATATAGGGGTGTATAGCCCATAGAACCAATCGTGGAGGTACTTGCTGATGCCCTTCTTAGCTAAGAATGGTTGACTTAGCCATGGACCTACATATTCTTCATAGAATACATTGTTACCTTATATGCAACCATCCCAATGTCTAAAATTACAACCAAAATACAAGAAAAATAAACTATCTAAGAGTCCTACTACTGAAAATAAAGCTATACTATAACTATTTCATCAATAACCTTGAATTGCTTCCCAAGTAGTGCCTGATTTATTATTGCGATACGACTTAGACAAATTGGTTACTCAGACTTCACCAATTGCCCATGTTTCATTCTTCAAATGATCTAGCGTCTTTATAGACTGACAGATATTGAAAACAACCTCTTCAGCATTCAATCTAAACTTGAGTTGACCAGCTTCCATATCCAATAGTGCTCGCCCAGTGGCCAGGAACGGTCTTCCCAAAATGATTTGGATATCGAAGTTGACTTCACACTCTAGGATCACAGAATCTGCGGGGAATATGAACTTCTAAACTTTGACCAGAACATCAACTAGTATCCCCACAAGCTTCTTCGCTGTGTAATCAGCTATTAACAACTGCATGCTTGTCAGAGTAAGGGCTCCCTATCCTAGCTTCTTTAAGATTGCAAGGGGCATCAGATTAATGCTGGCACCTAGATCACATAATGCCCTTGCGAACTCCACATCTCCAATAGTGTAGGGTATGGTAAAAGTGTCGGGATCTTCTCACTTTTAGACCAAGGACCTCGTAGCAATCGCACTGTAATGCTGAAGCTCTTGGGAGAGCTCCTGACTCACACTATGCTTTTTCGTAACCAGGTCCTTCTTGTACTTTTCATACCCTGGAATCTTCTCCAATGTGTCAACAAGAGAGATGTTGATGTAGAGTTCTTCTAGCATGGAGAGAAAGTTCTTGAACTTGCCTTCCTCCTCCCTCTTTTTGATTCTTTGAGGGAAAGAAGGAGGAGGCCTAGTAATGGGCTTCAACTTCTACATCATATCAGCAGCTTCGTTCACCCCATCCTTGCCATGATCATCTCTTGTATGCGCATCCTTAGCTGCAACTATCTCCTGTCGAATATCATCCTCATCAACTGGCATGGGAGGACCAGTGGTGCTCTTGCCACTAAGAGTAGTAACCGCCATGCACTGCCCTTTATTCTTAGGGTTCTGAACTGTGTTGCTAGGTAGTTTACCCTTCTAGCACTGATTGAGTTGAGTCGACACTTGACCAAACTATTGCTCGAGCTGTTTGATAGCAACAAAATGAGACTTAAATTTTTGGTTAATACATGAGATTTCAGATTTCATGACCCTCAGAGTCTTATCCTGTGCCTTGGCTTTCTTCAAAAATTGATCAAATATCTGCTCATTTCTTGAGCTATTTGCACCTGTGTCACAGTTATGTGGTGGCCCATAGGGACCATTTATGTAACCATCTCGGCGACCCAAATCTGTATCTCTCTTTTGTCCCCTTTTCTGATTATAGTATCCTCTATGGTTGTCCCTAAAGGCTCCATTCCTATTGAAGTTCTGCGCTTAGTTTCCTTGACCTTTGCACCAATAGTCCTGGTTGGACCCTTGGGTGTTGGTCTAGAAACCCCCCGTCTAATCAGTCATAAAATAGGTGTCCTCCTCATATTAAGGCTCATCACACATTGGTGCATATAAAGGTTGATGAACCACCGTATTGACTCGCACCTGGTTCTGTTTCATCATCACCTTCATCCTTATGCGGAGTCGGGCAAGCTCTTGCATAATTTCTTCATTTATCTTGGCGTGCTTTGAACCAACGTTGGAAGCACATGAACTTTTGGTAGATGCTCTGTCCCTCTGCCCCCATGCATAATTAGTCTTGACCATTCTCTCTATTCTTTTTGCAATCCTTGCAAATAGTTGATGTAAGAACATGCCCCCCTCCCCCCATAATAGTATTGGCACAAGCCTGACTATTATCCTCAAGGAAATGGTAAAAGATCTCCACCAAGGCATCATCAACTATCTTGTGGTCTGGGATACTCCTCAAGCACTTAGTAAACTGCTCCCATGTAGTACTGATTAAGTCACCAAGAAGTTGTTCAACTTGAGCTTCTTTGACCTCGGGAAGTACCTCTTCAAAAAGGCCTTCTTTAGTTTAGCCCAACTGGTGATCGAACTCTGTAGGAGCTTAGATAGCCATAGTGTTGCATTGCTTGTAAGAGACAATGGGAAGACACAAAGTCCCAGAGCATCCATATATAGATGCTGTGTCCCTATCACATTCTTGCAGAAGAATGCAACATTGTGTAGATGGCTATGAGGATCATTTGATGGTAAGGATGCAAATAGCCCATAATTCTGCAGTATCTAAAGCAACCCACTCGAGACTACGAACTTTGTGTCCGCCGGTAGTGGTGGCAATGCAATAAGTTTAGTTATCTCCATAACCATGGGATTTAGCCTGTATTGATTCCAGTAATAATCATTGACATTAAAATCTTGTGGTTGTGAAGCAATGTCCTCAAGAGTTGGGCTCTCATTATCAACATTCTCATTCTTGTTCCTGTTTAGAGCTGAATTAGCTGCATTTTTGATATTATCTTGGGTCATTCGATCTTCTCAACATTTTATGGATCTCTAGGTCAAATGGAGTGAAGGGTCTGCCTCGACTTTGTATGTTGGACATATACTACAGTTACACCCTACAAAGAAATAAAATCAACAAAAGACGTAAAATGTGAGAAATAAGGATTAATACCTAAATCACTATGAATTAACCAAGTCTAGCTATATTCCTTGGCAACGACACAAAAATCTTGATGGCACCCAAGTTACACCTCCTTTTTGAGGATAAAGCAGGTGTTGTTAAGCAATAGAACCTAGCCAAAGGTTAGAGTTGAACCCAAGGGAATACATAGACTTAAAAGAATTCCATTAATGCAATTTGAGTGATTAATTGACTCACTTCCCCAGAAAGGGGTTTTTGCAATAATCAGTAGAAAACTAAACCTAACTAATACAAGAGTTAAATCAATATGGAGAGAAACTAGGGTATTGTGTTCCCCATTATTCGCTAACTTAGTATCACTAGATAACCTAACTCTTTTCTAGTATGTAACATGTAGGACGATAAGTTAAGTTCACCTAATCCTTAGGTCCAGGTGAGAGGAAAATTGGCCCACCTCCGTAGTGTGCATTATGAACCCTTACCTATAAGTCCCACTACAACCTCCCCTTGGCCATTTGGGTTGATTAGATGAGAACACATCCATCGAATTCTGTTAATTAATGTTTTTTCCTATTCATTACTAGCTTGGTCTAGTCAGTAACACTAGGTGGGTTCTATTGTTGGCCACCACTAGAAAACATAAAAAACGAAGAGAGTTAATTAATACATGCATGAACACTTTTCAAGAATTATGAATTATTCGGTTTTACTTTCTTAGTTCTCCATGGTTCCCACAACCTTAGTTGTGGATCTAGCTACTGATGACTGTGAAGATGCAAGACTTATCAATTGGAATAACATAATAGAGCACTTACATAATTGAATTAAGAGCAAGCAAATCTAACTTCAAAGAGAATCACAAGATTAAAGATCAAATCAAATTACAAGTGTTTCTCAAAGCTCTCCAATGTTATGTATACTCAATCTCACTATTTTCCCTCTCTAACTATTGATTTCTTTATGTGTTATATCTAAAATAACCTAAAATGCTATTTGTAGTATGTAAAATATAAGTAGTATAGCATTTCCATGGCCCATAATCGAGTTCTCGTACTGTGTTGCTGAAAAATTAGGGTTTAAGTCTATGATATCATCTATGACCCGTAAAGTAGTTTATGACCCATAGGGGAGGTTTCATCTGATGAATCTTTAGAAAGTCCCTTATCTCTGATCCTCAAGGCACGAGCCATATTCTACGACTCGTAACCCAATCCATGACCCGTCTGTATTTTTGTATAACAACTTTAGAAAATCATCCCCTTACTAGAATTGTCCACGAAATCACTTCATGACCTGTAAAGTGAACTATAACCCATAAAGAGTCTCGTACTGCATCAAAACTAGCAACTTCTGCACTTTCTTCCCAAAATCAATACAAAAACACATAAAATCAACTAACATCGCATTGAGAACACACAAAATTCTAAGTTTTAAGTATAAAAAATATTGTATTTGGACAGCACATCAGGCACGTGCATAGGAGATGGTGAGAGGTGTTGGACCCTCCAGACATACCACTAGTGAGGATACCAGCCATATGGCTACAGATGGTGATATGTAGACAGAGACTGGTGCTTAGGCTCCCAGGTATGTCCCTATTTGACCCCGATACTATATTTTGATTTATTTTGTTGCATTAAGGGTAATGTAAATCTTTTTCGATGGGTGTGGTTAGCTATAGGCCTTAGCAGAGTCTAAGTAACCACGACCTATATCTATCCTAATTTTTGAGCTCGTAGGGTTTTCTTTTATGTGTTCTTTCCCTAAGGACATTTATTTTCTATAAAACCGATATGACATTTATTTTCTATTAAACCGATATGTCTAGGATGTGTAAGTAGTATTAGTAGCATATTGTACTAAAATTTGTGGCATATGTTATTTTGCTAAAAAATGATGCCCACTAATTTTTTGTGATTAATGTATTGTTAGGTAGTTTTGCTAAAAACCATGTGAAATCAGAGATTGACAGTGTTTGTTCTGATAAGCAGAGGTTTAACTATGATGAAAAGCATAATTTGAGGGCCCGTGCTGACAGTGTAATCAGTGCCAAGTTTGTGTGAGCTTTATTGCGTGATTCTTATGTTGTATTTCAATTCCAAACTTGGCCTATTGATGTCTGTCAAAATACAACACTTTTGATACCTAAAACTTAGGATTTTATGTGTTCCTAATGCAACATTTATCGTTTTTATATGCTTTTATATTTAGTTTTGCAGGAAAGCAGGTTGACATGACTTTGGGGCAAAATTGCAGACTTTTCTAGTGTTTGGTTACTTACGAAAGCCCTACAGATCATATAGAATTCTACGAGTTATAAAGGAGGGTTTCGTGACAAATTTCAATGAAGTATGATTTCTGAAGTTCAGCTATATAAGACCTCTATTTGAGTCATAGATCACTCCACGAGTCGTATAGAGTAGTTTCGTGAAGAATTCTAGTGAAGGACCAGTTGATGTAGATGAAGTGTACGAAAGTGCAATACGAGAAATGAATTAGTCTATATCTCGTAAAGTGGATTTGTGGCAGTGAAGTCCAAGATTCAAAAAGCTAAATACAAGACCCTCATAAATCACTTTACGAGTCATAAGGACCTGTCATAGAAAGTCACCGACCAATTTTAATATATTTTAGAACTTAATTGTAATTACTATAAATAGAACGTTTTAGGTCATTTTGAGGGGAGTACAGTAGAGAACGTCATTAGAAAGTAGTTTTAGGGTTTTATACTTGGAGACCTTAATTTTGGAGAAGAATACACTTGTGAATTAATTGGATCTTCAAATCTTGTGATTCTTAATTAAATTTGGATTTTCTTATTCTTTAATTCAGTTGGGTAAATGTTTAATTGTTTTTTTCTGAATTCATAATTTCTTCATCTACATATAGCCTGAGTAGTTAAATCCACAACTTGGGGTTGTGGCAACCATGCAGATCTAACCAAATAAACCAAGATAATTTATAATTCTTAGATTGGGTATTTGCATGTATTAATCAATTCTTCTCATTTTTCATGTTTTCTAGTGGTGGCCAACATTACAACTTGTCTATGTTACCTTCTCGATCCAGGTAGTAATGGAAAGGAAAAGAGATTGATTAACAGGATTCAATGATGTGTTCTCTTCTAATCAACCGAACTAGACCAAGGGGAGGTTGACTGGGACTATGGGTACTAGTTAGTATTGCACACTATGGAGATGGGCCAAGTCACATAGTGAAATTCGCCTCTTACCTTTGACCAAAAGGCTTAGTGAACTTAAATTACCATCCTGCATGCTATACTCTAGTCAAGAATTGGGTTACCGGGAATATTGAATTGGTGAATCATGGGAAACATAATACCCAAGTTGCTCTTTATTATTAATTGTCTCTTGTGATATTTAGTTTAGTTTATTTTCTTGTTGAACATTGCAAATCCCCCCCACCTCGGGGAATTAAATTGTTAATTACTTGAATTGCGTATTGACGAATTCATTGTGAGTCTCTATATTCTCTATGGATTTCGACCCTAACCTTGGTTAGGTTTTATATTTGACAAGGACTGTTTTATCCTCAAAAGAGAGATATAACTTGGGCGAGATCAAAGATTATGGTGTCATTGTAGGGGAATGCAGCTAGACTTAATTGAATTCACTAGTATGTGCAATTCAAGTGTTAATCCTTAGTTCCCTTATCTTTCACTTTTGTTTTTTATTGTTATTTTTATTTCTTTGCATGGTATACTAGTAGTGTATACCCAATACTAGGACTCAAGGTAATCTCTTAGCTCCACTTGATCTAGAGATCCAAATAATTACAAGAAGAATGACCCAAGAAAATGCTAACATCGCGAGTAATGCAACCTTAAATTAGAATGTTAATGATAATGATAAGAATGAAAACCCACCCCTTTGGATAATATTCCATAGCCTCAAGATTTCAATGACGATGCTTACCGGTGGAATCAGTATAGGTTGAACCCTATGGCTATTGGATGTGACCGGGGATATTGTGTTGCCACCACTACCGGCTGACACAAAGTTCACAATTTCTAGTGGGTTACTTTAAATGCTACAAAACCATTGATTATTTGTGGGCCTACCATCAGAGGATCCACATAGCCATTTGCACAATGTGGCATTTATTTGTAAGAGTGTGATGGGAACACAAAATCTTTCTATGGATTTTGTAGAACTTTGTGCTTTCCCATTTGTCTCTTATGGGCAATGCTGCGTTATGGCTATCTGAGCTCCCACAACATTCAATCATTATTGGGCAAATTTGTAGAAGGCCTTTTTGGAGGGGTACTTCTCTAGATCGAAGATGCTCATGTTAAAAGATCAGATCAACAACTTTGAGCAACTTCCTAGTGATTCAATTAGCACTATATGGGAGTGGTTTACTAAGTGTTTGAGGAGCGTCCCAAACCATAAGATAGTTGATGATGCCTAGTAGAGATCTTCTACCATGCCCTTAAAGAGAGTAGTCAAGCATGTGCTGACACCACTCTTTTTGGGCATTTTTTTAAATTAACCATTTGCATGGTTTGCCAAACATATGGAGTACGTGGTCAAGATGAATCGTGCATAAGGACAATAAGATAGAGCTTCTATAAGTAGTTCATGTACTCTCAATGTCAGTTTAGAGCAAGCCAAGTTCAATGAGGAGATTATGCAACAACTTGCTCAAGTTCGTACAAGCATGGATGTTATGATCATGTAGAAGCAGCAAAAAGAGTGAATGCAATAGTTCATCAACCTCCATGGCACCCATGTATGAGGAGTCTTATTTTGAGAAGGATGCTTGCTTTGTGAATGATAAAACGGGAGGGGGGGTTTTCGTACCAACGCCCAAGGGTCCAATCAAGACTATTGGCGCTAAGGTCTAGGAAACCAAGGTTGGAACTATGGTAGAGATGGAGCTTATAGAGACAACCGAGGTGGTTATTATGAGAGGAATAGGGGTCAAAAAGTTGATTGGGTTCAAAGAGATGGTTTCATAAATGATCCATAAGTGTTACCACATAATCGAGATGCAGGTACAAGTAATTCTAGAATCATGGAGATATTTGATCATTTGTTGAAGAAGGCTGAGATACAAGATGAAACTCTAAGGGGTATAAAATCTGATATTTCAAGTATTAATCAAAAGATAGAGTCTCTTCTACGGCTATTAAACAACTTGAGCAACAATTTGGTCAAGTGTCAATTCTGTTGAATCAACGTCAAAAGGTTACATTGCCTAGCAACATAGCTTAAAGTCCAAAGAATGAAGGGCAATGTATGGTGGTTACTACTAGAGGTGGAAAGAGTACCATTGATCTTCCTATACCGATTGAGGTATAAGATGTTCGTGAGAGGATGTTGTAGATAAGGATGTGGTTGTCATGTCAAATATGGGGTGAGTGAGGTAGCTAAAGAGCCACAAAAGTATAAGCCCTTCCCAAGGCCTCCTCCTCCTTTCTTTCGAAGACTCAAAAAGAGGGAGGAGGAAGGCAAGTTCAAATACTTTCTCTCTATGCTTAAGAAACTATCCATAAACATCCCTCTTATTGAAGATTTGGAGAAAACGTCAGGTTATGCAAAATATATGAAGGATTTGGTTACCAAAAAACACACAGTGAGTCAGGAGCTTTCTCAAGATCTTCAACATTATAGTGGTATCACTACTAAGTCCTTGGTTCAATAGTGTGAATACCCAGGTGCTTTCACTATACCTTACACTATAGGAGATGTAGAGTTCGCAAGGACACTATGTGATTTGAGTGAAAGTATCAAATTGATGCCTTTTGCGGTTTACAAGAATCTTAGTTTGTGAGCCCCTACTCCAACTAACTTGTAGTTGTTGATGGCGGATAGAACTATGAAGAAACTTACGGGGATACTTTATGATGTGTTGGTAAAGGTTGAAAAATTTCATATTCCCTGAGGATTTTGTGATTCTAGATTATGAAGTCGACTTCAAAGTCCTAATCATCTTGGGTAGACCATTCCAAGCCAGCATACGAGCTCTAGTTGATATGAAGATGGGTCAACTCAGGTTTAGAGTGAATGACGAAGAATTTGTCTTTGATATCCGTCAATCTATGAAGCATCCTAATGAGTTGAAAAGTGAGCTTTAGGCAATTGGTGAATTCTAGTAGCCAATTTGTCTAAGTTGTGCTGCAACCATAAATCAGGCACTACTTAGGAGGCAACCCAAGGATTTTTGGTGTTTTAGCTTAATTTTGAGTTTATTTTCAATTTTTGGATTCTTAGGTAGCTATTTGATTGTGTTTTATACTATTTTTAACATTGGGCTAATTGCATATAGGGTGCAAGTGAACTTTATGAAGAGTATGCAGGTAAAAGACTAAGCTAGTAGATTTTGCTGAGAAATGCAACAGGTACAGTTTCTATGATTGGACTTACGAGTTGTATTGCACTTTATGACTCATAACCCCATCTCGTAGAGATCTTCAGTAAGCATGAATAGTGTGCACTCAACCCATGAGCCAACTTTATGACTCGTAGATCAATAGCGAGTCATGAATGGGGTTCGTGGATCTCAGGTAAGTTTTTAAATCTTTCAAAGTGTTGAGAGGTATACGAAACCATGATTTAGGAGTCGTAGATCCATCTACGACTCATAATCGGGGTCTTGTAGACCTAAGCCTAGTGATTTGGTATAAAAGAGAGGTCAAATTATTTTAACCCCACTTTTGATCCAATTGACCAAAATTTCCCAAATTTTTCCCTCTCTTTCCATTTTCTGATCAATTTTCGACAATCAAACTCACTTTCCGATGTGATTTTGCGGCACCTAGGGATTTTCACCTTTCATCTTCTCTTTCCTCTTCAAGTTCATCACTATTCTTGGTAAGTTTCTTGATTTAGGTTTAATCTAAAAACTTACATTATTCTTAATTGCTTGATATAATAATTGTGATGGGTTTAATGTCTAAGCATGAACTTCTTGTTGAATTTGAATGGTGACTATAAAATTGGGGTTCCCTTTGATTGAAATTGAATGTTTGAGTCCGAAATTGAATGTTTTGACATGATTGACTGCTAAATGCTTTGCCTATTGAATTATCAACCATACTTGATTGGTTTATATTGTATGATTTATGATTGTGATTTGGTGGGTATTCGCATGAGCAGATGATGTTGTGTGAGTCAAATAAGAAGAGTTGGAAACATAAGTTCTTCCATACTTATTCATTTTTCGATGAGGCGAATATTTGTGAAATTGTCGTGGGGCATTTGTTATTATGTACTTATCGTGATTGGGTGCTTGTATGCTTGCTTTAATGTTGTTGATTAAGTTTTGAACATGTTCTTAGGGCCTATATGATGGACTTAGAAATATCAGGTATCTAAGATTTATTATTTATGAGAGTCTTTTATGAGTTGTAGATGAATCTACAAGTTGTAATTGCCGCTAGGGGGGAAATTTCAGACACTTGATGATCTGAGTATTCATCGGACGAGACCTTCCATTAGTCGTAGATCACTTTGCGACATGTAGATAGTTCTCATAGATCCTTACCTGAGTCGTAGATCACTTTGCGACACGTAGATAGGTCTCATAGATCCTTTCCTATTTCGAATTACTCTCTAGGATTTTATACGAACCAAGTTTATGACTCGTAAACTAATTTACGAGTCGTACATAGGGCTCGTACAATTTTCCAATGTTCATTATTTTTCTAAAGCATTGGTCTATGAGAGCACTTTACGACTCCTAATTCTCATTGCGACTCATAAAGGGCCTCTCATATAGCCCTTCTGCAATTGATTCAATTAAGTTTTTGTATTTTGTTTCTTGATTGTTAGGCTAATTATGGTTTGTATATGTTTAATTTTCCTATATTATGGCTCCGAAAGAAAATCGCTCAAAGATTGAGGCCTTCAGGAGAAAGCTCATTGATAAGCCTACTGATGATGAGCGGACCTCTCATCCGAGTGGGTCCCTATAGGTCCACAATGTCTCATCAGACCCTGAGGCTGCAGTACCATAGACAAGAACAGCAGCAGCCAGAACTGCGCGTACTCAGGCTTAGGATAATAGCCCTTCCTAGTCTGAAGAGGAAGGTAGTGAGAAGACTGGGAGTAGTATTCCCTAGATGACATGATAAGAAGAGGAGTCCACTTCCGAAGAGGGCTCCGAGGATAGAGGAGATGGTGAGTCCTCTGTGGCACCATCTTATTCATTAACACTAGATGCTACTACTCACAGGTGGTGCATCAAGGGTATGGAGGCTATATTCTTGGATGGTATGCAGCCCAAGGAGTGGGGTAAGCCAACTCGTTCTATATATAGGGAGCCCAAGGTCATAGATGATAGACTTAGCCATATCCTAGGTCTAAAGGACACGATGATATGTTATGGGTTCACGTAGCCGACGGAGTCACTTGGTAGGTACTCCTTGATTAAGGTACGAGAGTTTTATGTATCATACACAACCACCATCCAGCGCAATCTTCCTAAGGGGACAAGACCTATAACTCAGTCCAGATTAACAGAGGTACGATTAAGAGGTCGGGGGGTCAATTTTTTGAGGAGACAATCCACCGTATACTTTTTGGTCTAGAGTGCCGTGTCCCCAGATGTACAACTGAATTTGATCACAGGTTAGGGCAGGTGAAAAATTCATTGATTATGAAGGATCCGGTACATAGGACCTCACTTTTGAGATGGGTGGTCGATTACCTTGCGGAGCAGGGTCTGGAGCCTGCTTGGGTCGCCATGCACACGACGCTTATTGTCAAGGTTTCACTCTCTTTACCTGCCAATTTTTCATAGGTTGTTTTCAGATTACGCATTCGGTCGACCTTGGTGAATAACACACTTGCGCCGGAGCATGTGGTATTAGTTGCTAGCATCTTGGCTGGATATGAGATTGATTAGGCCCGACTCATAGCAGAGCAGATACATGAGTCCATACTGAATAGGGCCACCTCCATCCCTTTTCTAGTTTTGACCTACAAACTTTGTATAGAGTCATGGGTGGAGATCTTACATCAGCTGGACTAGCTAGTTAAGGATTAGCATACTTTGGAGCCCAGACTGATAAAGGCTGATGAGAACCCGATGGCACTTCAACGGGCACAACCTTTTCTTATGCCAGAGGTGTTTTCCCCACAACTACTACCTGAAGGTTCGATAACTACCACCACCACTACTGTTGCTGCTTCTACCGGTGAAAGACCCCAGTAGCGCAAGGCAGTCGATATTAAGAGGGGTCCTACTATAGCTGCTCCTGCACCAGAGGCCACCACTTCATAGCCTTCTACAACGGGCATGGTCTATATGTCCACCAATTCTATTCAGGCCATGGTGCACTGGCTATCACGTGCTGAGGACCAGTTGTCTCAGCTTATTCATCAGCTTAGGCCATGGATCAGATAGGCTATTGTAGACTCCAAGGAGCAGAGTTGGGCATTCACCATCTCTATTATTCAGGAGTGTGTTTCTAGAGAGGATGCCCACATTAATGCTTTTGAGGAGCGGGTATGAAAGAGGTTAGACGAGGCCCATCCTTTAGATTTATCAACTGTATGTCAGGAGATCGAGAAGCTTATGGTTGACATGACATCATCACTTGCGGCGCCTATGATACTACTAGAGACTACATCTCTGGTGCTGCTGTTTGACTTATTTACCTCTGTGGAGCCTCTACAGACTTCCCTCGTGAAGAGACCTTGCATGAATGCAGAGCAAGATGAGAGGAATGTACGTGCAAAGTTTTCCGAGAGGATGATGAGGATAAGGAGAAGGATTTTGAGCATACCTTGAGAATGTCGAGGCATGAAGTAGAGCTAAGACACGCTCAAGAGAAGGATCGGTTGAGGGGTATTTTCCCCTCCATATAGAGTACAACAGCTGAGGAGACTACCAGAAGGAGGGGACGACTAGACTCAGCCATAGACAGGCTATTAGGCGCCGAGGTATGTTTTTGACCTCTACTTATTCTATTTTTGCTTGATTTGGTGCATTGGGGACAATGCACAATTTCTTTTGATGGGGTGTAGGTAATTATAGGCCTCAGTGAAGTCTAAGTAGCTTATGCTCCATAACTATCCTAAATTGTGATCCCGAGGTTTTCTTACATGTGTTCTTTTTCCTCGTGGATTTTTAATTTCTGTTAAACCGGCATGTTTGGAATGTTTAGATAATATGTGTAGCATATAGTACTGATACTTATGGCATATAGCATGTTTTTATGTTGTGTTTTAAAAATTGGTATCCACCAAAAATTTTGATTAGAAGTTCAATGGCAACCGTGCATGTTTGGGTGTTTCGCAATAGCTGTTATGATAAGTGATGGTAATTAAGAGATGAAGCATGATCTGTGAGTCTCTTGTTGATAATGTATGTGCTTCCTTATGAGTGTCAGCTTATTTTGCTAGATTTGTGCATTTTGTGCTAGTTCAGAACTTGCCTTTTTACTCTAAGTTAGATTGTAGATTAAATAGATTAGGAAGGGATCTTTGGCCTTTATTCTTTAAATTAGTCCACTTTAGTCTAAAAATGACCAACCAAATGGAGTTTTATTCCTTGTTCCAAATATTTGAGCCTTATATATACCAATTCTTTCAAAAACACCTAATCAGTCTATCCTTGTATAGTGCAAAATCTTGAAATTGGCCATGGTTTGTCCTTGAGCATTGTGAACCTTGATTGAGGCAAAAAGCTGAGGGTGGCTACCAAAAGCTGTCCTGGTTCGGGGAATAGATGTGGTGTACATCAATAAGGCTAAAAGCCTAAGTTGAAGGTGGCCGGTGTAAAGAAGAATCACAAAAATAAGGTGGCGAGTAGGAATGAAGAGCAAAAGAAGAAAATCATGTACCGGGTGTAAGAAAAAGAAAAAATACCTTAGATTGAGTGTAAAAAGTAAAATAAAGTGTAAAATGAGGAAAATGTTGAAAAATGAGAAGAAAATACCTGGAAAAGATTGAATGCGGAAAAAGGGAGAATTAGGTGAAAATGTTAGAGTTGGTAAGGTGAAAGTGATGAAAAACGTAGTTCAAGGATGGCTTTTAGTCATTATTTTTTCAAAATGTCATACCAAAGCCCCTTTAGCCTACGTTGCAAGCCTAGAAAGCCCTAAAGTCATCCTAGTCCAGTTAGTTAAAAATCTGAGTGATGAGTATAGACGCAAGCTTATGGTATTAGTCATTATGCATGAACATCTTTTGTGAGAGTGAGTGTGTTTGGACAGTCCCAAGGCTAATTTTGTCATCATCATTAAGTGTAGAAAATAGGAATTATTTCTGTGAGGGTACTTGCATTGCATTGTTAGTATTTGACTTGTTCAGTGATTGTGGACTGTTGATATTCCCTTGTTTGTCCTAATTGTGTTGTCAAATACACCAGTGTGTTTTGGTTTGCTAAATAGCTATCTGATCTTTTTCTGAAAAGTTAGTGTGGGTACCTGAGTTTGAATTATGTCATGTATGCCATTGAGATGAGTCTGTGTGTTATTGTGTTGTCTATATAGATTGCTTGAGGACAAGAAACAACTTTAAGTTGAGGATGTTGATGTTCTATCAAAATACAATATTTTTGATACCTAAAACTTAGGATTTTGTGTGTTCCCAATGCGACACTTGTGCTTTTTATGTGCTTTCGAGTTTAGTTTTGTAGGAAAGCAGGTTGGCATGACTTTGGGGAAAAATTGCAGACTTATCTAGTTTTTGGTGAATTACGAGAGCCTCTACGAATCATAGAGAATTCTATGAGTCATAGAGGAGGGTTTCGTGATAAATCCCAGTGAAGTATTATTTCTGAAAATCACCTACACAAGACCTCTATATGAGTCGTATATCACTCTATGAGTCGTATGAAGAGGTTTCGTGAAGAATTATATTGAAGGATCAGTTGATGCAGATGAAGTCTGTGAGACTACAATAGGAGTCGTGAATCAATCTATGACTCGTAAAGTGGATTCATGGCAGTGAAGTCCAAGATTCAAAAAGCTGAATATGAGACCCCGATTACAACTTGTAAATCACTTTATGAGTCGTAAGGACCTGTCGTAGAATGTCGCCGATCAACTTTTTTAATTTTTTAGGACTTAATTATAATTACTATAAATAGTACTTTTTAGGTCATTTTTCATGGGAGTACAGTAGAGTACGTCATCAGAAAGTACTTTTAGGTTTTTGTACTTAGAGACCTCAATTTTGGAGAAGAATACACTTGTGAATTAATTTGATCTTCAAATCTTGTGATTCTCAATTAAGTTTGGATTTACTTATTCTTCAATTTAATTGGGTAAGTGTTTAATTATACTTTCTCAATTCATAATTTCTTCATCTACTCATAGCATGGGTAGCTAAATCCACAACATGGGGTTATAGGAACCATGCAGATCTAATCAAATAAATCTAGACAATTTGCAATTCTTGGAATGAGTATTTGCATGTATTAATCAATTCTTTTCATTTTGCGTGTTTTCTAGTGGTGCACAATATTAGAACTTTCCTAGTGTTACTTCCTGATCTACGTGATAATGAATAGGAAAAAAGATTGATTAACATGGTTTGATGATGTGTTCTCGTCTAATCAATAGAACTAGACCAAGGGGAGGTTGAACGGGAGTATCAGTAATGGTTAGTATTGCATACTATGGAAATGGTCCAAGTCACATAGTGAAATGTGCCTTTCACCTTTGATCAAAGGGCTTGGTCAACTTAAATTACCATCCTGCATGCTATACTTTAGTCGAGAATTGGGTTACCGGGAATATTGAGTTGGTGAATCATGGTAAACACAATACCCAAGTTGCTCTCTATTATTGATTATCTTTTGTGATAGTTAGTTTAGTTTATTTTCTTGTTGAACATTGTGAACCCCTCTCCCCCCTCCCCGGGGAATTAGATTATTAATTACTTGAATTGCATAGTGGTGAATTTTTTGTGAGTCTTCATATTCTCTATGGGATTCGACCCTAACCTTGGTTAGGTTTTATATTTGATAACAATCGCTTTATTTTCAAAAGGGAGGTGTAAGTTAGGTGTGATCACATGTTACTTGGACTAAGAATGTAGGTTAGTTGATTAGGAAAAGATCCTAGTACATTGTCTATATTAGTCCACATAGCCTAAAATAACCAACCAAATGCTTGATGTATCCCTTGATCCTAATGTTTGAGCTTTACATGTACTTTTTTCTTTGTAGACACCAAAGTAACCAAGCCTTTTTGACTGAGTAATCCTAAAATTGGCCCTTGCCCTTCCTTGAATATGTGCACCTTGACTCAAGCTAAAAGCCTAAGTTGAGAGTGGCTATCAAAAGTGGCCCTGTTTCATGGGTTGGATATTGTGCACCTCAATTTAGGCCAAAAGCCTAAGTTGAGGTTGACTATTACAAGGAAATCACACTAAACGAGAAGGGAGCTAGTGATGTAGATATAAAGGGGAGAAATTTGAAGTAGGTGAAAGAAAACCAAATAGATGCCTAAATTGTGAGTTAAAAAAGAAAAAGATTGTGAAAAAATAAAAGATAATGAGCTGAAAAACTTGAATAAGGCACCCAAAAAGGTTTGAAATAGGAGAAGGGAAATGCATTAAAAGTATTAGTGTTGGTAGGGAAAATGTGAAAAATGACGCAGTGTCAAGGAGGACTATTAGCCACTATGTTCCAAAAACTCATACCAAAGCTCCCTGACCCTACGTTACAAGCCAAGAAAGTCCTATAGTGATCCTAGTCCAAGTAGTTGAAGGCCATCGTCATGAGTATGGGGCAAACATATGATATTGCATACAGTATTTGAATATCAGTTATGAGTGTGATTTTTTTTCAGTCCCAAGTATTGAGTTTGAGTACACTATCATTAGTGAGATATGGGACTTCTTTTTGTGAGGGTACATCCATCTAGGCTATTTCAGTGATTGTTGCTTATCCATGATTGCCCTGCTTGTCATAGTTGCATTATCGTGTATTGATCTGTATGATTCTATTTAATAACTATCTGATATGCACTGATATGTTCGACTGGGTATTTGTGATTGATATAGAGATGATGTATGCCATTAGATTGAGGTGTATGTGTTACTGTATTGCTTATATAGATTGAGTTCGTCGCTTGATGACAAACAATAATTTTAAGTTGAGGGTGTTGATGTGCTACTAAAATATAACACTTTTGATGCTTAAAACTTTGAATTTTGTGTGTTCTCAAAGCGATGTTAGTAGGTTTGATGTTTTTTGTGTTTGTTCTTTAGGATTTCAGGAATCAGATGATTTTGGGCAAAATTCCACAGATCTTAAATTTTTAAGGATGTATGGAGCTTTCTACGGGTCATGGCTTATTCCATGAGCTGTAGGATGAGTTCATAGGGTAGATCCAGTCAAAGGTTGAAGTTACGAGTTGTTAGACGAGCCATAGAATCATTTATGGCCCATTTATGAGTTCACATGCTGAAGATCAAAAAATATGCTATGTGTTGAACTGTTATCAGATGAGGGCTCCTACAAGTCGTAAGTCAAATGACTAGTCATGAATAAGATCATACGTAGAGGATCAGTGTTTTGAAGATTTTCTGGAAAGTTAGCAGAAGAAACCTCTTATGAGCCGTAATAAAAAATGGCCCGCATAAGGAGTTCGTAGGTTGAAGGAGGATTTTTTTTAGTGCAGATTACGAAGCCCAAGTACGGGTTGTGATTCCATCTATAGCTAGTAACCTTGTTTGTCCGAGTTATCGAATCCGGTTTTTCTATTTCATTTTGGAATTACCTTTTACTTATTATAAATACATTTTAGGTTTTTTTAGGGGGGACGAGCCATAGAGCAATTAGAACATTGGAAACTCTTGTGATTAATTTTTGACATAATATTGGAGCTATTATATTGTGATTTCTTGTGGCAGATTTAGTGTTCTTCAATTCATCATTGTAAGTGTTTAATTATGCTATTCCATAACATGGTTCTTTCATAAAATGAACATGTGTAACTAAATTCATAACTAGGGTTGTGAGAACCATGAAGAACTAACAAAGTAGAAATCAAATAATCAGTAATCCTTGGAAAGTGTGCATATATGTATTAATTATCTCTTAGATTAGAATGCTTTTTAACGGTGGCCAAAGTTAGAACTTGCCTAATTCTTACTTACTGGATCAAGGAGTGATGAATAGGACATGACACAATTAATAAGATTCATTTTGATCCCCCTCGTCTAATCAACCAAACCAGATCAAGGGATCATTGTACTAGAAAAAAAGATAATGGTTAGTAATGCAACACTGCGCGAATGGATCAAATTATGTAGTGAAATATGTCTCTCGCCTGGTTCAACTTACCAGTTTTGAAGGTTACACATTAGAAAAGGTTATAATTATCTGGCTATAGTGAGTTAGGAATTCATGGGGAACAAAATACCCTAGTTACTTCTCTCATTGATTTCACAACACTTGATCTTGACAACTTGATACTTGTTTAGGTTTTAATATTGCATTTTACAAAACCTTCTCCCTTTTGGGAGATAAGTAGATTAATTCGTCCTAATTACTCTAGGGTTAGACCTTATTCCCTTTGGAATCGATCCTAACCACTGTTAGGTTCTATATTTTGATAGAGACCACTTATACCTTCATTGAGAGGTGTAGTTTGGGCGACATCAAAACCCTACATTGATTACTTGAAAAATGAAGTGGCATCCCTCCAGTCCACAGATTTGAGTACTTCTTGGAATAGAGCAGAGGATCCATCTAGGGTTGACATAAATATAGCTCTCGTTGAGTGATGGATGTGGATGTTCTATGTGTAGGTAATGAAGAAACCAAGGCAATAAACACCCCAAAAACCAATGAAGAAGCATTGGGTGTGGAGCCAAACCAAGAGGAGCATGAAGAGTTAGCATGGGTGGAAGACCAAATCATGGATACAATGAAAAAGACATCTCCTTCAAGACATGTCCATGATAGGCACATCAAGTGTACATGAGCCCGAGCCTGAGAGGCCTTTGATTGATATCGAGAGTGCACCGATGGAAGAGGGCATTGATGCCTCCATAACCACTTCTTCATCTCCACCACTGATGTCTCTCAATCGGGCTACTCAAAGAAAGCAAGGGCAGTCATCATCATCATAATAACCCAACTTTAGAGGTCATGGTCAAATCCCGCAAGGAATAATATGTCAGCGATTGAGTAGAGCACAGACCTGTAGCTACTAGATTTTGACTCAACAAGCCAATATCAAGTAATAATTCTAACTAAATGGGGGGGAACATTAAGCTACAACTACTCCTAAGAAATAATTGGGGTAAGGATTTATCAAGCAAGGGAGCAAGGATAAGGGATGAGGGTACCAACCAAAACTCAATTGATCCATCGCACTTAGCATCAAATTAACTCTATAGGTAGGCTAGGTTGCTTGTAATCACCCCTCAGCTATGATGTCGGTGATGTTTAGCAAGAGTCCAACTATAGCCTCCTATGCGAGCTACTCAAAGACACACTTGGCTTGAGCACCTCAAAGCAAAACTCCCTTGACCTTAGCCATTGAGTCTTTTTGAGATTCTCAACACATAAATCCATGATTATCATGCAGCCCTCCACTTTAACTACACTAACTAAAGCAATAATTAAATATCTAAGCTATATTCAAGTTCTCAACCTCAAATCTAAAGTTATACATGAAGATAAACATGAACCCATAAATCAATTTAATCAAATCAAAGTAATTTGGGAGGAACACACTTGATTTTGCAAGTAAATCATTAACTAAGCATGAAAGCAAGAGATATAATCAAGACCCATAAATAAATAAATATCCAAGCTCAATTAAATCTACAAATTATGTATTCAAGAGCAAGGGAAGAAAGAGTGAGTGAAGGACAAATACAAGTGAAGCACAAACTCTTCAATCCACTCAAGAATTTGTAGAAAACTTGCTCTAAATCCTCATCCTAAGCTACAATCTACACTAAGGTGTGTTTTCTCTCTTCAAGAATGCATTAATTCTATGAATCTCAAATTTGTATTTTCTCTATGCAGAACAAGGGCTAGGACTGCGTATGTTGTTAGAATTGAGATCAGAATGATGCATTTATGAATATATCCTGAAGCCCATCGCCGAATCGCTTCACCTTCACGGATCGTTGATCGCCCTCGCAAAGGTTAACTTCCTCTAACCCATCCACATTTGTGCTTAAGCATTCTGTGATCACGGATGATAATCACCTTTTTCTCTGCCTTCGCGCCAATGCTGAGCATGTTCATGCCCTTTCCAAATCCGCTGCTCCATGTTTGGGGTCATAAAGGTCTCGTTCGTAGAGAGCCAGGTACCATTTTGCACAGTTTTAGCTTCAACTTTCTCCAATTCAGATTCAATCTTCAATTCTTTCCAGCAAAGACAAATCTAAACTATATGTACCTAAAATATACATCATTAATAGAATAATTAGACTCAAATTATTTTATTAACAACACAAAATCATAAGAAAAAGAGTACAGAATGAGTTTCAGTTACACACTCATCAACCACCACCACCATAGAAGGATTGACTCGAATTGGGGAGATTCTAACACTCATTCCTTACTTTTATGATTGATTTCTATTGCTCCTTTCACATTGAGGTCAATGCCTTTTATTTAGGAGGGGATAAACATTAAGAGCTCCCTATCTCTGTTGATGATGATGATTGTCGAATGTTTTAGCCATGTTTTGGTGAAAAAATGTTTATTCTGAATTCTTGTTGATGGATATTTCAAACAATTTTAATTTTTGGTTCATAAATAATTTTAATTTGGTTTGTAATAGATTATTATTTATCTTTTTATTTTTAATTTTCTTCTTTTGAAATGAATGGATGAAGGATTGCAAATGATGTCCTACCTGTGCATATGTGATAAAGACATTCAAATATGAATATCATGTCTCTGTCTATAACAACCCGAGCATTGCTAATCCATATATTAGATTTCAACGGTGTTATAAACGAGGATCATGTACTAACTCACCAATTAATGTTTTTTCTTGATAAATCAATTCATGAATACATTTGATGCATCTTGAGTTGGCTATGTGAGTGATTGATTACCAATCCCTCCTTGAGCTTAAAAGAACAAAGTAATGGCCAAAGGCCAATTTGGTGGTGTTGGTAGAAAGAGGGGATTATCTCCCATATAAGAGTTGAGGAAAGAAAAAGGAAAAGAAAGAAAGGTGAGGAGTACTAAAAGTGATGAAAAACAAATGTTTGAAAGAGTTGAAAATGTTGAATCGAAAAATATTTCCTTGGAAAAGAGGTCCCTCAAAATATTGTTGAATGAAAGTGCATAATGGGGAGATACCTAGGACAAAAGATCAAAATCAAAAGAGGTATCAATAAGAGAGACAAAGGACTAAGGACAAAAGGAATCCATGAGAATGAAAAGAATGTATAGAGTTCAAGGAGGGACGATCCGCAAATACCCATATGCTATTTTTCCCAACCTTAACCCTACAGTACAACCCTTACAAAGTCATTTGGGATCCTAGTGCGGAATTAAACAAAATAAACTCCGATTTGAGAATAAGGGCAAGCCTATGTGTTGAATCTTACATGCTATTTCTCAATTGGGAGAGTGAGATTTGAAGAGATACTTTGACAATAATGTTATACTTGTGTGTGTACAGGATCCTCTTTCACTTGAAGTCAAATGGTAATGCTTTTAGGTAGTGGACAATAACTACATAATTGACTGTGAGCGTAGCTATGTTTTGATACTCCTTAATCAGCTCTTGAGTCTTCAAAATCACTTGAGTGGTTTGTGGAAGATCGATGGTGGATGAAAAAGGTGGACTCATATGTGTTTCTCCTTATGGCCTTGTGTGCAAGCTCTGAAATCGGATGGATTGATGTTTGATTTGCTTAAGGCAAGCAAAGGCTTAAATTGAGGGTGTCAATGAGTCCATATTTCAAACTCATTTTGGGACTAGAATGCAAAGAAAATTATCCTTGATTTGTTATTATGTTCCAAATACTAACTAATATGTATCTTATGGCAGGAATGGAGCTAAAAGTGCACAAGTGGACAATACTCAACAAAACTCAAAAAAGGAGCAAAAGTATGAAAAAGGCAGACATAAGTAGCCTCGCCGACATAGTCGATGTATCGCCAAATGCTCATTAAGACCATCTAACATGTCAGTAACCAATTCTAAATTTCAAGGTGAGAAGGCTGTCAGAAGTAATGTTGTAAAAGATATTTAGCTTTTATCATCAAATTGCTAAAGAGACTGCCTAATGTTGCAAAAATCTGGACCCTAGGCTCACAATAGAAAGGCGACACGAAAGGATTTTGGCATATCATCGAACATGATATGCGGAGTAATGGATCATCACCTAATCTTATAAAAACTCAATCCTTTAAGGGTATGTAGAGGAAAGCAGTCAAGTGCACGCATCACCAGAGTGCTCGGCGATGACTGGCCTTGACCGCCAAATGACAACTTGATGCACAAACTCTTATAATTTTGCACAGACTATTTAAGCATTTCAGAATGGACACTGTACATATCATTCACTTTAGAATTTATATAGAGTGCGCGCGAGAGAGAGAGAGAGTATGTGTGAGATTAGGGTACTTAGAACATTCTTGCTCAAAAGCACAGGGGAAAGAGTGTTTCAAGCTTGTGGAGGCACAATTTTGAGAGATTTGTTGGTATAAATCGACTTTTCTCTTTTAATCCTTGATACCCATGTACTTAGTTGCTGAAATTGGTATTGAATCATTAATTTCTAAAATGAGTTGCTAAAACCCCCATGTTGGGGGTGTGTAAATAGTATGGGTTTCTGATTTCTAATGCTGGGTCATTAATATTTAGGCTATATTGTTGTTATTCTGAGTGAATTTTTGTCCATTGCTAAATTTCATCTCTAAACCTAAGGTTGCAAACTTGGGGTCTATTTTAGATCTCTAACTATTGCTTTAATCTGAGTAGTTAGAGTGTGGAATGGATGTATTAGCTGGAAGCCCTGTTGGGTTTCAATTGAATGTCATACCCATGGGTTCAATGTCTAATGTATTAGGTGGTTCTCTATGATTTCTCAGGCCAAGCATGTCCTAGAGTGGTCTTCGTATGATATCATAATTGAATCATGCGAAACACCTTGGTGTCATACTTGAACTAAGGTCACTAGCATCCTAGCCTATTTACTTATCTTTAACTTAGTTAGTCAAATATTTAGACCTAGATTAGTAGATCTAATTCCATACTTGCACATACGTAACATCTTTCTATATCTATTGGTTAATTTGCTACTTAGTTTTAGTTTGTTGAATCTAATTTTTTTTATTATTGTAACCCCCCAATTCGACTTACAATTGCCTAATTAAGTGAAATACTTCAATTGTCAAACATCCACTCCCTATAGGATTTGACCCCGACTCTATTGTTGGGTAATATGCTAGTGATGATCGTACTTTCTTCCTTTGAATAGTAGGATTGAACATCCATCAAATATCCAGTGCCTCTTCCACTTCTTGGAGACCATGAAGAGCGTAGAATTGATTGGTCCTTGGAGCACCTTGATCTTGTCCGCCCTTGGCCTTGAGGCCTCGTTGCTCTAATCCTATCATTTTCATTGTGACTGGGCTTTCCCCACTTGATGCATGCATTTGAATTGGCCAAGCACTCCCTTTTGTGGGACCTCCACACTTGGGGTAATTAAAAGTTTGTGGCTTTGGAACTACCCCCTTGTCCTTGATGAATCGTGGAGTAGGAGTATTGGTAGACTCTTGGCCTCCTTGCTTTTGACCATCTTGGAACTTGTTGTGGCCTTCACTCCTTTGTCCTCCACCATCTACCTGAGTCCTTTTGGACTCTCTAGCTCTCTCCCTCAACTTCTCCTTCTTAATTTCTTTACTTTAAGTCATCAAATGCGAGATGTCCATCTCTTTCACAAGTAAGGCAGTTTTGCACTCTTTCGACACAATGTTTGATATAGCAGATGTGAACTTGCTCATCTGGGACCTTGGATCCACTAACATGAAAGGGGCTTATTTGGAGAGTTTGGTGAACTTGATAGAATACTCTCTCACGCTTATGTGCCCTTGCTTGAGATTGATGAACTCTTGTACTTTGTTCTCCCTCAAATCTAGCCGGAAGAACCAGTCCAAGAAAGCACCCTTGAACTCCTCCCATTCTATTTGGCTTGTTTTTTGGCCCCTCTACTCCACCCATTTCTCATACCATATTCTAGTCACTCCCTTAAGTTGGTAGGACACTAACTCGGCCTTTTCTTTTGATGAGACTGCCATTACGGCAACAATCTAATAAGCCTCATCAATGAATTCCAAAGGATCCTCATCCACCTTAGATACGTGAAATTTTGACAGACTCATCCTCATGAAATCTCGCACCCTGATAGCCAGAGTGGGAACTTGAGGAGGGATAACAATCTTCATGTTTGCTTTGTTTGCCAAAACATGGGCCCATATAGTGAAGGCAACTCTAAACTCTACATGAGATACCCCATCATCTTGTTGCAAAGAAGGGTCTTGTTGTTTGGGTTTGTTCCTTCACTAAGGAGCTTTTCTTTGTGGCATTATATAGAAAAGGGAACATCATTAGTTATGGCAGATCCTTAGGTAACTCTAAGGCACGACATGAGTTAGGAAGAAGGAAAACTTTTCCTAAATGCCTCACAGCCTATCATTCATGGTTATGGTATGCTTGAATACCTTGGACAAGATTCTACTTGATGTGATAATTTTGGATATTCGAGGAAAATTTTAAAACCTTGTGCTCTGATACCCCACGTGTCACTACCCAAGACTAAGCGCTAGTCGTAACATGGTAAAGAAGATACCCGTAAACACCTCATCCAAGCCATCTTAGCATACTAAGCATTCATATATATAAACCCATACATATTGCAGACATAAAACAAGATAGGGTCTAAAAGAGACATCATTTAAGTAAAACAAAATATCTCAAAACATACATCAACATCCATAACATACCATCTAATCATAAGTTAATGGAAATCGGTGCATCATCGATTTCCCTTAAATAGGAAAGACTATAAATAAAGTTAGAAAGTAAAAGCCTCCAGCTTAAAAAAAGCCAAAAATATACATCATGTCCAAATAATACATAGTATGAACGGAAATAGGTGAAGACCTGATCTAAGGGCTCACCACAACAAAACTAGTCTTGAAATGCCAATAAAACTAGCCATGAGCTGAAGGAGAAGGAGCATCAGTCTCTACATGGTGAATCATGTAGGCAAATATGCATTAGTACTTTTGGAATGTACTATGTATGTGAGATGCAATGCAAGTATGAACCAATAATGCCATCTTTGATAATTTAGAGACTTTAATGCATGAAAAGGTAAAGGCAACATTTATATGAGCTTAAGCATGCATAAGGAATAACATTCAATATGAAATAAAACAAATGCATAAATGAAACACATGTGATGGAACAAAGACATCATATCATACTTTGTGGGAATGGACCATAACTAACACATAAGACCATGTGAGCTTCTACATGGAATCCAACATAACTCCCTACATTGGCACGGGGAGTCCACTTGCTAGGTGGAACTTCATCATATAGCATGTGTCATCATATAATACAAATAGCCTACATGGATGGCAATTCAACAAGGAAGTCCTCATGAATCCACTATTTGTCCCATCTGCTTAATCAGCTGACAAGTCACGAGGATCGATTGGCTAGACATACCTGTCCTTACTACATCTATAGATGTTTGGATAATCATGGTTGTTCATAGCTATACTCGTGGTCAACATTTACAACTTTTACTCCATTCCTGGCTTCCTTATACAAGTGATTCCCATAATCAACAAGAAATGACCTGTAAGCTAACCAAATAACGGCGGACAATAGCTATATACTCTCATTCACACTCAGGGACAAAACCTTCTTCCCTTGTTATCCAATTCACCCGGCATCGCCACCAAACACTCGCCAATGTAGCAAATACAAAATAGGATACCCACTCAAAAAGCTCTATGTACTTCTTTTCGTACACAAACATTTGTATCTCACTTCTCAAAAATGGTCCTCAGTCATTATTACCATTCAACCCCTTATTCTGTAGCATTTAATAATTAATTCTAGGCAAAAATCATAATGCAGTCACTGGTGCTTATAAGTCACCCAATTCATGCAAATCTTTCAATTAGAATTCCCAACCCTTAACCCCTTTTTTCATATTTCTAATTGGTCCAGTTTTGGACCAATTTCCAACCTAATATTACTAAAACCCCGCCCAAACCTTTTTCTTTCCTATTTTTGCTACAAGAAAAGGGGGATTTTGGGGTGGCTCACTTATGGAGAAAAAACCTCTCAAGAACATCTCTACTTTATTTACTTATGAAACACTCTCTTAGCATGAAAATCCAAAAATTAAAAGTCCCAACGATAAACTTCACCCCTAAGTGAGATTCTTTAGAGCCTTACTCAATGGTGGATCCCTTGTCTATGTCGTCTTAGTTCACTGCTCTCGGAAATGTACATTTCCTTCTTTCACCCTAATTATGGTATTGTTGCTTTATTTGTGAGAGTTGTAGGTTTTATTTCTAAAACGTAGTTGTAGTTCTTTTCCTTAGTAATTCTCTAGTAATTCATCATCTCATTTTAATCGGGTTCAAGTGTTGTGATGTTTCGTTCTGCCATCGCTTTTCCAGATTCACTTAATGTTGTATTCCATACAAGATGCTGTATTTCTTGCCTAGGTTTAGTTTCAAGGTTATCATTTGCTTCTAGTCTATCAGTAGTATAACTTTACATTTGCTCGGCCTTTGTTTCGCTTTGTTTAATAAGCTTCTATGCATACTATTCTGCCTAAACTTCTTTATACGAATGAAATCAGTGTGTATCGTTGTGGTAACTTTGGTTAATTTATGGAACTTGGGAACACTCGTTGTGATTAAAAAAATGAAAGAAAAATTAGTTTTGTCTTGGACTAGAATTATTCCATGATTATATACTTTGAGATTTTGGTACTTTGAGACAGTCATATGTTATCATCTAGCACTAATCTTTCCATTTTAGATGTAAGTTACTCTCAAAGTGTTGTAGAAAATATATCATACCTGGAGTTGTCTTGAAGTAGTGATTGATTAGATATTTGTTCAAGTTTATGCTTGCTTTTGGCCCTTTTTATTAGCTGTAGCTATTATGCTTAACCTGTGACTATGTTTTTCAAATGTAGGATTATTAAATGTTGCTTTCCTTAATCTACTTATGTAGTAGGGTCATGTCATTAATTGGGGCGAAGGTGAGGGGTAGTAGTAGTAAGATGGGTACAAGCTTACTAATGTTAAGAGTAGCGTTATGAAATATAAGATCACTTCTAGGGAATTCCATCGAGTTAGTGAAGAGTCTTAAGAGAAGACAAATTAATATGGCGTGTATACAAGAGACCAAAATGGGTAGGTACCAGAGCTCGGGACGTAGACGCATTTGAATTATTGTACTCTAGTATCTTTAGAAATAGAAATGGAGTAGGTATACTAATGGATAAAGGCCTTAGGTAGCATGTGGTTGAGGTTAGGAGGGTAAATGATAGGATGATGTCTATTAAACTTGTTATCAGCAGACATATAGTGAACATATTAGTGCCTATGCACCTTAAATGGGCTTGGCTGAGGAGATCAGAAAGCTCTTTTGGGAGGATTTGGATGAGCTTGTGAGAAGTATATTAGCCACAGAAAAGATCTTCGTAGGGGACATTTTAATGGGCATACCAGTGTAACTTCTAGTAGTTTTGACGATGTGCATGGAGGTTTTGGTTTTGGGTAGAGGAATGGTGGAGGAATATCTTTCTTTGGTTTTTCTCAAGCCTTTGAGTTGTTTATAGCTAAATCATGTTTTCCAAAGAGAGAGAATCACTGGATTACCTTTCATAGCATGGTAGCGAAGACCCAGATTGGTTACCCTCTCTTCTGCAAAGGTGATAGAAACGTTTGTAAGAATCGTAAGGTTATTCTGAGTGAAAATATTTCTACTCAACATTGGCTTTTAGTGATGGATTTAGAAATTAAGATGGATAAGAAGAAGAAGACTATTTTTGTCCAACCGAAGAGTAGATGGGGAGGCCTGATTCCTGCTCTTTGTCAAGAGATAGGAGAGAAGTTGAGTAGTTTGGGGGGTTTAGGGTAGTAGGGTGATGTCATCAATATGTGGAATACTATTGTTGGTTACATAAGAAAGGTAGCTATCGAGGTACTAAGGGTATCGAAAGGGACATTTGGTGGACATTGATTGGTGGTGGAATGGAGAAGTTCATGGCAAAGGGAAAGCTAAGAAGGTAGCCTATACGAAGTGGTCCATGTGTATGGATGAGGATAAAAATGAAGGCTTAGGGATATATATAAGGCGGGGACAAAAGCGAAAACAGTGATCACAAGCACTAAGACAACAGCATTAGAATGTTCGTATGTCCAGCTAGGAGAAAAAGGTGGGGATAAGAGATTGTATATGCTTACAAAAGAGGGAGGGAGAAAATCTCGTGACTTGGACCAAATAAAGTGCATCAAGGATGAGGATGGCGAAGTGTTGGTAGATGAGAATTCCATTAAGCGAAGGTGGCTAGCTTACTTTCACAAACTCCTAAATGAAAAAGGGGACACAGATATTTGAGTTGGGTAATTTAGCACCTTCTGATAGTCATTGAGATTTAGGTTACTGTAGGCATTTCAAAGCTAAAAAGGTTATACATTCTATTAGTAGGATGAACAGAGAAAGAGCGACCAGACCCGATGAGATTCTGGTGGATTTTTAGAAAAGCACGACCAAGGATGGTTTGGATTGGTTGACCAGCTTGTTTAATGATATTCTAAAGACTGCTAAGATGATAGAGGAATGGAGGTGGAGTACAATGGTATCATTATACAAGAACAAAGGTGGTATTAAAAATTGCAACAATTATAGAGGCATCAAGTTGTTAAGCTACACTATGAAAGTCTGGGAGAGAGTGGTAGATGTTAGGGTAAGAAGAAAAGTGTCTATTTTAGAAAACCAATTTGGATTTATACCGGGGTGATCAACTACTGAGGCAATTCAACTTGTTCAGAGACTAGAGGAGAAATATAAAGAAAGAAAGAGAGACCTTCCTATGGTATTTATTGGTGTTGAGAAGGCTTATGACAGAGTTCCGAGGGATGTCCTATAGAGGTGTCTAGGGATAAAAGGTGTTCCAGTGGTGTATATTAGGGAGACAAAGGACATGTATGACAGAGCCAAAACTCGAGCGAGCACAGCAAGAGGTGACTTTGAGTATTTTCCAATCGAGATGGGACTTCATCAAGGATCTATACTCAACCCTTCTCTTTTTGCCTTAGTGATAGATGAGCTAACACAATCTATTCAGAAAGAGGCTCCTTGGTGTATGGTATTTGTGGTTGACATGATATTTATTGATGAGAATCGAGATAAAGTTAATGATAGGTTAGACATTTGGAGACATACTTTGGATTCCAAAGGGTTCAAATTGAACCAGACCAAAATAGAATACTTAGAATGAAAATTCAATGTTGCGAGGGATGCAATGGACCTTGAAGTGAAGCTTGCCACTCAATATATTCCCAAGAGAGAAAGCTTTAAATATCTTGGGTCTGCATCTAGGGTAGTGGTGATGTCGATGATGACGTCACATATCGTATTGGGGTAGCATGGATGAAGTGAAGACTTGCCTCTGGAGTATTGTGTGATAAGAAGATACCACTTAAGCTTAAGGGTAAGTTTTATAGGATGGTGGTTAGGCTGTTATTGCTATATGGGTTGGAGCACTAGCAAGTCAAAAACTTACATATCCAGAAGGTGCAAGTTGCGGAGATGAGGATGTTGAGATGGATGTGTGAACATATAAGGAGTGATAAGATTAGGAATGAGACAATTCAGGAGAAGTTAGGGGTGGCCTCTGTGGTGGACAAGATGAGGGAAGCAAGACTGCGATGGTTTGAACATGTGCAAAGAAGAAGTGTTGACGCTCCTATTAGGAGGTGCAAGAGGTTGATTTAGAAGTTATGCAGAGGGGTAAAGGTAGACCAAAAAAAATATCGGGGGTAAGGTGATTAGACAGGATATGGCGCAACTCTATATTACTGAGGACATGACCTTAGATAGAAAGGAGTGGAGGTCACATATTAGGGTAGAAGTTTGATAGGCTAGTAGGGGTAGACCGATGTCTAGCTTTGTATCTTATTAGGATTAGTTGTGTATCATTTCGGTATATCTTGTGTTGTTATTGTATGTCTCATATTTGTTTCTTTTATTATATTTATGTATTATCACTTGCTTTCCGCTTTAGTCATTTCTCTTTCACATCTAGTATCTTATACTTTTGAGGCTTGATATTTTTGAGTTGAGGGTCTTCCAAAAACAGCTTCTCTATCTCTATGAGGTACTGGTAAGGTCTGCGTTTATTTTACCCTCCCCAAACCTCGCTTGTGGGATTTCACTGGGTATTTTTGTTGTTGTTGTTGTTTCTATGAAAAATAAATTCAATTTTAAAATTATACACATTTATTAAAATTGAATAATTTAATTCA
>JAABOM020057672.1:0-14843 GCA_011800125.2 Solanum clarkiae
TAATAAAAAATATATATTATGTCGACTTTGTTTTCATTATTGGTTGTGAAATTAATAGGTGTATACAAAGAAAAATGATTCGTTTGAGTTAGAAAAATATAAAGAAAAATTTTACAAACAGACAATTCAAAAAGCTTTACATGACATATAATCAACTACTAAATTAATTAAGAGATCGAGATTTTTTTTATTATTGACAATTTAAGATGATATAATTGATTTGTAACTCATAATATTTTAATGATATTGAATTGTTTATATTAGGTGAGTACTATTCGTCTAAAAAGTGAAACTAAAAAAAGTTAGGGGTTATATCCATGAATCAATGTGCAAAAAAGTCAATAACTTAAGGTGCAAAACATAAAACAGATAATTTGATCTCTAGAACTAGAAAGTTCAACTTTCTTTTTATTTAATTGTGAGAATAGAAACAAAGTTTATATTTATTTGTAGTTAATCTTTGATTCTGCTAAAAAGGAAACAAGAAGATAATAGTTATTAGGAGTGTTATCAATAATCTTACATGAAGTTTTTATACTTGTCTTTTGATAGTTACTACGAAATTGAATATGAATATAATTAATTTGTGTGTTTTCATATTATTTGTATGTGTGTGTGTATATACATATTTGTTGATCTAATTTGTAGTCATAATTAAGGTTTTTATAACTAGAACTAACGGGAGCCTTGGAGTGATTGGTAAAATGGTTATCATGTGATTAGAGTGTCACGTGTTCAAACCTTTGTAACATCATCTGGCAGAAATGCAAGGTAAGGCTACATACAATAGATTTTTATGGTCGGGCCCTTCCTCGGAAGTGCACCTGGCTTGCTTATTTGTTTTTAATAAATAGAATATCAATCAGCTAAGAAAAAATTTGGTTGCTGAAAAGAGGTATAAAGACCGAATTTTTATCGTCGAAAATTATTTTTAACGACAGAATTGAATTCGATCACAAAAGTTTTATGGGTGGAGCCTTTAACAACAGGTGATGACCAAATTTTTACCGGTCATTACTGACTAATAACGATAAGATTTATACTTTTTGCGACGAAATTTTCCCTCATCAAAGACCCATTTTCTTGTAGTGGTGGCTAATACGATTGTCTCTCAAGCTAGTTGGTGAGTCCTCCATTTCAGGGATGGTAGTTATGATCTCTTACTATGTATTAAGACTATCTTTCTTTTATTTATGTATTGACTATGAGGGTGAATCCGATTGTTTGTCGTGGCCCCTGTTCTTATCTATGAAGTAGAGATGTTGTTGGAAATGTTATGTATCTATGCTATGATCCTTGAATCTCTTGTTTCTTAATGTTATGATATGGAAGTTTATCTTTAGCCATAATTCTCTTGCGCATGCTTATCTCTTACTATCATCTTAATTGCTTGCGCGACCAAGGATATATAATGATATGCTGTGAGGCCTATTTGGAGTTCCTTCAGGTTCCCCATTCGCTAGTCACGTCTAGGCCCTAAGCTTGGGTTGTGACAAATTAACAATGTGATTCTTTAAGAGGAGTTTAAGGCAGTTTTCCTCAACCAGGTTTTCCCTATAGAGCTTAGGAGGCAAAAATGGTGGAGTTCATGAATTTGAATCATAGATCTATGAGTTTGAGGGAGTATGATATGCTCCCTAATTGGTAGCCAAGCCAAGGTCTAGAATGAATAAGTTTATGATGGGTGTATCCGATTTCGTGAAAGAAGAATGTTGTGCCGCCATGTTGATATGTGACATGGACTTGTCCTGCCTCGTGACTTATGCCAAACAATTGAAGTGGGAAAATTTGAGAAAGAGAAGGGATAATGAGGCCGTGATGGCCTGTTTTGAAGGAAATATCCAGAGTCCCAAAGGTTGTGGTGGTGTGGTGCCTTATGCTAGGTTCCCAAGATGTGGTAGAGGCTATGATAGCCCATGCTTGAAGGGTACTAATGCTTATAATATTTATGGGGAGATGGATCATAAGCTAATAGATTATCCTCATAAACACAACATGGGTAAAAGTGGAAATGTTGATCAACGGGGTGCTCCAGCACGTAATCGGTTCTATGCTCTTTAAAGAAGGCAAGGAGGGGATGAGGTTCCATATGATGCTACTGGTATGTTAAAGGTTTTTTATTTTATGTGCATGTTTTGATAGGTCCGTGAGTCACTATTTCTTGTATTATTCCTTTTTGCTAATAGGTTTCATGTATATGTCTTGAATTGCTATGTGAACCTCTTAGGTGTCTACCCCATTGGTGAACCTATTATTCCTAAAAAGGTCTATTAGGGTTGCCCTATGTTCTTATTGCATAGAAACCTGTCTTGTGATCTTGGTTGAACTTGGCTTGATGGGTTGGAGATCTTGGGGTGGTTTTGCTTCTTACATAGCATGCTTCCAATGATCTATTTGGTTAACCATGCATTAAAGATTATTTGTATGGGGTGCATGTTGATATGTACACCGATCATAAGACCCTCCAATATGTTTTCACTCAAAAGGATCTTAACTTCGGGAAAAGAAAATAGTTAGAACTTCTCAAAGATTATGATATGAGTGTGCATTATCATCCCAGTAAGGCTAATGTTGTGGCAGATGCTTTGAGTAGGGTGTCTATGGGTAGCCTAACTTATGTTGATAGTGGTGATAAATAGGTGGCTAGAGAGGTCCATCGGTTTGCTAGGTTAGGAGTTAGGTTGGAAGATAAGGATAATGGTGGTTTTGTTGTTAATGATGGTTCTAAATCTTTATTGGTTGAGGAGGTAAGATCTTGACCCCATTTTGTTGGAATTGAAGGCATTGTTAAAAGATGGTAAAGTGGAGGTTTTTTCCCAAGGGGGAGATGGTGCCCTTAGGTACCAAGGTAGGTTGTGTGTGTCTTATGTTGATAGCTTGAAGGCATGGATTCATGATGAGGCTTGTGGTTCTTCTTACTCTATTCACCTTAGGTCTACTAAGATGTATAGGGATTTGAGAGAGGTGTATTGGTAGGGAGGCATGAAGATGGGCATTTCCCAATTTGTGTTCGGTTTCCATGGTTACCAACAAGTCAAACCATAACATCAAAAGTTGGGTGGCCTAACAAAATACATAGAGATTCCTACTTGAAAGTGAGACTTTATCTTATTGTATGCTTTTGACTATGAGGGTGAGCACGAAAATTTATTTTGTCCCCCGCTCAATTCTAAGTTTAGAGGTGCTGTTGGACAAGTTATACAGTGATGTATAAAGTTTGACTCTCTTGACTCTTATAAGTTTTAAGCTATGAATGACTCCCTTAATCTCTTTTCCCTTATTTCTATGCTCTTATTGTTGTTTAATTGCTTCCGCGACCAAGAATGTGTAATGATATGGTAAAAGACTTGTTTGGGGTTTCCTTGAGTTCCCCATTTGAAATGTCAAATCTAGGCCTTACGCTTGGGTCCTAACACATTTTATGCCTAAAACTTAGGATTTTGTAACTTTTAAGGTTTTTATGTATTTTTGTATTTGTTTTTACAGAAAAAGCAGATTGGCACAATTTTGGAAAATGTTGTAGCTTTTGCTGATTTTAATGACATATGAGACCCTCTACAAGTCAAATCTCAGTCTAATGGTCATAGAGATGGTCTCATGGAGGATTCCAGTGTTGAAGTAAAACTGAAGTTCAGCCATATGATACCTCGTTATAAGTCGTAGTTCCACCTACGGGTCGTAAAGGTAAGTTTCATAGAGATTTCTAGTGTTGATCAGACTTAGACCAAGTTATGCAAATATGGACTACGAGAAGTCAATACAAGTTGTAGACCGGACTATAACTCCTGAAAGTGTTTCATATCAGTGAACTCCAAGATGCAGGAGGTTGACCAGAAAAGCCCAATTACGGCTTGTAACCCTAGTTACAAGTCATAACCATGACTCATATAATGCGCCGACCAATTTTTCTAATTAATTTAGAGACTTATTTGTAAATACTATAAATAAAAAAATAATAGGTCATTTGAAGGAGATTTTGAAGTTTTCAGTATAGTAGATAGAGACAAATAGAGAACACGAAATTTTAGTAGGAATTTTTAGGGTGTTGGTTTTGGAGATTACATTTTGGAGAAGAGATTCAGTTGTAGACTAAATTCAACTTTCAATCATTTGATTCTCTATACACATTGGGTTTTCTTCTTCTTCAATTTTCTTGGGTAAGTGATTAATCATGTTTTCTCTATTCATTATTTCTTTATTTCCCTAAATTATGAGTATCTAAGCCCACAACTTGGGGTTGTGGGAACCATGAGAATCTAACTTAGAAAACCTAGATTATTTGTAATTCTTAGAATGTCTATTTGTATGTATTAATAATTTCTCTTCGTTTTGAATGTTTTCTAGTGGTGGCCAACATTGGAACTTGCCTAGTGTTACCTTCTAGATCCAAGTGGTAACGAATAGGAAAAGAGAATGATTAATAGTAGTCGACGATGTGTTCTCATCTAATTAACCAAACTTGACCAAAGGGAGTTTTACTAGGACTATGTGTAATGGTTAGTTGAGCACACTATGGAGGTGGGCCAAGTCTCATAGTGAAATTTAACCTTCACCTTTGACCAAAGGGTTAGGAAGACCTAAATTACCATCCTGCATACATTATTCTAGTTGAGAATTATGATATCTAGGGAAGTTGAGGTAGTTAATCATAGAGAACACAATACCAAGTTTCTCTGCATTATTGTTTACCTTCTAATTTTAGTTAGTCCAGTTTAATTTCCTATTGATAATTGCAACCCCTCCCCCCACTCATTTTTGAGAACTGAGTTAGTCGAACCTTGAATTGATTATTGATGAACCAAGTTGCAAAAGTCTTGTATTTCCTGTTGGATTCGACCTTAACCTTGGTTAGGTTTATTATTTTGATGATCGTTTTTACTTTAAAAAGAGGTATATCATGAGCATTCATCAAGGACTGAACTATTAAGTCAAATGTTTCCTCTTGATTGATAAGTTCCTGAAAATAAATAGAGGACTTGATCGATTTGATCTTTTATGTATCAATTAATTCTTTACCCTAGAAAGTAAAAAACAGTTGTGGTAACATCAATGAGATTGTTGTACGATCATTGCTTATAAGTGATTGTTGTCAAATAAGAGAAACTCCCATATAAGTTTCATATTGATAGTACTTTGACTTGATTGGATTGGATTGTATTGATTTGTCATTATCTACTCTTTTTTCTTGCTTTAGATAGACATTTGATATCTTAATTGAGCATTCATTCACTCAGATATTTGATCATCAATAGGCACTCCGTTGAAGATCTTCTTCTTCTTGCAATTGATTGGTGAGTCCACCTCGAGTTTGTGGGATGGTTATTTACTTCATCTAGCCTTAGAATCAAACTTTTAAACTTGTTTATTTTGATCTGAAGTATCCATGGGTCTATCATGGCACCATCTACATAGCTTAGATAGAGACTTCATAGACCAGATTTGAGATTGATGATTTGGACATTGTCTGACTAGTTTCTTTCATGCTAGTTCTATTGCTTTGTTGGATTGCCTTTATTTGAGGTTGTCTATCTTTATTTATCTTTAGTTTTTCGCTAATATGATAATTGTTGATTCAATGAATGTGATGAGGCCATGTGGTTTGTATAGACACTAACAATAGTCTCTGAGTGTAACGACGTCTAGTTTACCCTCCCGGGGCATAACAAACATGTTTTAAATGATTATGATAATGATATTATGACAATGATGATGTTATAAAAACTATGATGATGCTATGATAAAAAGATGAAACCCTAATATTTATGATGAGCTAAAGATGGGAATGTCTACCCACACTATGATGAAAGTAATGTAAATGGACTATTCTTATGATATGATGTTTCATGAAAGACTATGATAATTATTTTTGAAAGCTACGAAAGTATGACTTTAATGAAGTATGAACTATGTTGAAAGCTATGTATATGCATGATTTACATATCACATCGGGTATGACTTAGCGCCAAGTGGACTTAAGTGAGGGAAACTATCTCCAAGAGTCTTTAAATGTGTGCTATTAGATCTAATTAGTTTAAATGATGGACATTCACCATGCTAGGATAAAGTGCAAAGGTAGGGTCATGTGACAACCTGTACCTCCATTCTCTTATATATCCATGTTTCAAGCCTCATTTGTTTAGGTGGGTAGTGTGCTAGGGTCGTGGGGGACTTCTTGTACTTAGATGAGTTTAAGCCGTCCCTATGAGTTGATTTTTGGGTATTGATTTATGTAAGGGTCAACTTTATACAAGCATAAATTTTAGCAAACTTAGAATCGGACCATCAACAACATGTCAAATGAAAGCCCTTTGAGTTAGCTTTCTGATGCACTTGGTTTCAGCTCTTTTGGAGTTCAGAGTCAAAAGTTATGGTCATTTTACTGAAGATTGTCAGTGTAGAGTTGCACTACGAAACCACTGTTACAGGTCGTAAATCAGGGTATGAGTCATAGTTCAGGCTCGTAGAAATTTTTGAAAACTCTGAAATTGAGCCCAGGGGTTATGGGAGGGGTCCTACGGGCCGTAGTACTGTTTACGAGTTGTAATTGTGCCCGTAACAGACGTTTGACAGCTTTTTAGGAATGTTTATTTTGGTCCTTTCCCACCCTTTCTAAGCTCTAGATTGATATTTTTATACTTATTTAAGGTACCATACTCTTAATTTCATCATTTTATTACCAAAATACTCTCTCTAAAACCCTCTTAGACTTGCCCAAATGATTTTCAAATCCCTCATTTAAATTCAAGGAAACCCAAAAGCAAGTTTTGAATTTCAAAATCCCATTCCAAGCTTCAAGTCTTTCTCAACTGATTTTTAATAATTCAAAATCTAAGGTATGTGGGTTTCAACCATTAGGTCCTTTTACCAATCGTGCCCAAACTTCCTTTTTACATAAATTGCATGTTTCCAAGCTGATTTACTTATGGATCTTACTTATTATTAATTTGAATGTGAAATATGATGAAGTTTGATAAAAGTGTGACTATTTAAGCATGTTTTGTGCTATCAATCTTTGATCTATCTAGAGATTTGATGAAGGGTTTTGATTTATATCTCATTAGTGTATTACCATGTGTTGGTGGGTAGTTTTACATTGAATTTTCTTACATGATTTCACTCTTGAATTACACAATCTTACACTAGCATTAAACACCCACCAAGTGTTTGATATAATGTCTTGGTTGTGTTTATTGAGTTGTTGAAGGCCTAATACTTGGTATATGAGTTAAGTGACTTTATGATGATAAAAGTGGTATATATGTGTGTGTGTTTGTGTGTGTCTGTGTGTTGATTTCATGAAAAATATCTATAGTGTTGTGAGTTGACCATAGCCAATTGAGTGGTTGATACCTCAATCACCTCCGATGGGGGTAGTAAGCCATCAACCAATTGAGGGGTTGATACCTCAATCACTTCTAGTGGAGGGTGGACAATTCCTTCAACCAATTGAGTGGTTGATACCTTGATCACCTAAGATGGGGGTGGTCTTGTCTGTTAACCAATTGAGGGGTTGATTCCTCAATCACTTCTAAGGCGTGATCTACCTTGGATTCCAAGTAGTAAGTTTTCTTGGTCTATGATGATGGTCCCTTCCTTCACATGTAATATGTCCTATATATAAGCATGTTCACTTTAAGTATCATTAACTCATGTTATATTGTGATATGCTCATTTATTGCCTACTTATACATTTTGATTATGTTGCCTATCTATTGTTGCATTATATCTTACATACTTAGTACATTAAAATGTACTATCATGGGTCTATCATGGCACCATCTAGATAGCTTAGATAGAGACTTCATAGACCAGATTTGAGATTGATGATTGGGACATTGTCTGACTAGTTTCTTTCGTGCTAGTCCTATTGCTTTGTTGTATTGCCTTTATTTGAGGTTGTCTATATTTATTTATCTTTAGTTTTCCGCTAATATGATAATTGTTGATTCAATGAATGTGATGAGTCCATGCGATTTGTATAGACACTAACAATAGTCTCTAAGTGTGGCGACATCTAGGTTACCCTCCCGGGGCATAACAAACATGTTTTAAATGATGATAATAATGATATTATGACAATCATGATGTTATAAAATCTATGATGATGCTATGATAAAAAGATGGAAACCCTAATATTTATGATGATGTAAAGATGGGAATGTCTACCCACACTATGATGAAAGTAATGTAAATGGACTATTCTTATGATATGATGTTTCATGAAAGACTATGATAATTATTTTTGAAAGCTATGAAAGTATGACTTTAATGAAGTATGAACTATGTTCAAAGCTATGTATATGCATGATTTACATATCCTGACGGATATGACTTAGTGCCAAGTGGACTTATGTGAGGGGAACTATCTCCAAGAGTCCTTAAATGTGTGCCATTAGATCTAATTAGTTTAAATGATGGACATTCACCATGCTAGGATAAAGTGCAAAAGTAGGGTCATGTGACAACCTGTACCTCTATTCTCTTATATATCCATGTTTCAAGTCTCATTTGTTTAGGTGGGTAGTGTACTAGGGTTGTGGGGGACTTCTTGTACTTAGACGAGTTTAAAGCTTCCCTATGAGTTGATTTTTGGGCATTGATTTATGTAAGGGTCAACTTTATGCAAGCATAACTTTTAGAAAACTTAGAATCGAACCATCTACAACATGTCAAATGAAAGCCCTTTGAGTTAGCTTTCTGATGCACTTGGTTTCACCTCTTTTGGAGTTCGGAGTCAAACGTTATGGTCATTTTACTAAAGATTGTCAATATAGAGTTGCACTACGAAACTACAATTACAGGTCGTAAGTCAGGGTATGAGTCATAGTTCGGGCTCGTAGAAGTTTTTGAAAACTCTTAAATTGAGCCTAGGGGTTATGGGAGGGGTCCTACGGGCCGTAGTACTGTTTACGAGTTGTAATGAGGCCCATAACAGGCCTTTGACAGCTTTTTAGGAATGGTTATTTTAGTCCTTTCCCACCCTTTCTAAGCTCTAGATTGATGTTTTTATACTTATTTAAGGTACCATACTCTTAATTTCATCATTTTATTGCAAAACTACTCTCTTTAAAACCCTCTGATACTTGCCCAAATGATTTTCAATTCCCCCATTCAAATTCAAGGAAACTCAAGAGCTAGTTTTGAATTTCAAAATACCATTTCCAAGCTTCAAGTCTTTCTCAACTGATTTTTAATAATTCAAAATCTAAGGTATGTGGGTTTCAACCATTAGGTCCTTTTACCAATCGTGCCCAATCTTCCATTTTACATAAATTGCATGTTTCCAAGCTCATTTACTTATGGATCTTACTTATTATTAATTTGAATATGAACTATGTTGAAGTTTCATAAAAGTGTGACTATTTAAGCATGTTTTGTGCTATGAATCTTTGATCTATCTAGATATTAGATGAAGGGTTTTGATTTATATCTCATTAGTCTATTACCAAGTGTTGGTGGGTAGTTTTACATTGAATTTTCTTATATGATTTCACTCTTGAATTACATGATCTTACACTAGCATTAAACACCCACCAAGTGTTTGATATAATGTCTGGGTTGTGTTTATTGAGTTGTTGAAGGCCTAATGCTTGGCATATGAGTTAAGTGACTTTATGATGATAAAAGTGGTATATATGTGTGTGTGTTTGTGTGTGTCTGTGTGTTGATTTCATGAAAAATACCTATAGTGTTGTGAGTTGACCATAGCCAATTGACTGGTTGATACATCAATCACCTCTGATGGGGTGGTAAGCCATCAACCAATTAAGAGGTTGATACCTCAATCACTTCTAGCGGAGGGTGGTCAATTCCTTCAACTAATTGAGTGGTTGATACCTTGATCGCCTAATAAGGGGGTGGTCATGTCTGTCAACTAATTGAGGGGTTGATTCCTCAATCACTTCTAAGGCGTGATCTACCTTGGATTCCAAGTAGTAAGTTTTCTTGGTCTATGATGATGGTCTCTTCCTTCACATGTAATGTGTCCTATATATAAGCATATTCACTTTAAGTATCATTAACGCATGTTATATTGCGATATGCTAATTTATTACCTACTTATATATTTTGATTATGTTACCTATCTATTGTTGCATTGTATCTTACATACTTAGTACATTAAAATATACTAAGACATACTATATACCTACATGATGTTACCTTGTGATAACTAGAACCCCACTTGATCATCCTTCTCCTCAATGTGGATACTGCAATTTCTCTCAAAGCAAGTTGGTCAGTCCACAACCCAAGGACATACTTGTCTTTATTTATGCTATGTATTGACTCTTTTTATGTTGAAAACTTATGACTATGAGGGTAAGCTCAAAGACTATCTTGGCCCCGCTCCTATCTATGTAGTAGAAGTGTTGTTGGAACCTTATGTTGTATTGATACAATACTAATGGCTTATTATGTTTCTATGTTATCAAGGATGTCCCATAGCCCTATATTCCATTTTTATTATCTCTTATTGTTGTTTTATTACTTCCGTGACCAAGGATGTATAATGATATGTTAAGAGGCTTATTTAGGGTCCTTTCGGGTTCCATTCACCGTGTCACGGCTAGGTCCTAGTCTTAGGTCATGACAGGCCAAACGATGGTTCTTACTATGCTAGGATAGAGCCTATAGGGTTAGGATTGAATCTATCTTGTCAAAGTAGACTCCTCTTAGATTGATGTAGAGTGAACGTCAAGATTCCATTCAATAGTTCACAAGGCATTATATGTCGGTTATGGTCTTATTCCCACATATGTAATGTAAAGTGAGAATGGATTTGATGATGGTTCTTATCTTGATGTTAAACTTGCATTATCATACATATTATTTCCCTATCCTATTGATTATGATTATGCATATTGATATTATTGTGATGTTCTTTGATTCACGACATACCTATATACTTAATACATTCCATGTGTTTACACATACTTCTTTTCCTACATAATCCAACCATGTGGGAATGGATGGCGACAAGATTATTCTGTTTAACGACTAGATTCAAATCTTAATCTTGAAGACTTCTTAGTGAGTTCCCACGCTTCGAGAACAAGTCCTATGACATTTTACTTTATGTTGAGACGTTGTCACGTTTATTCTTTTGATGTGTGTGCCAGACCCCACTTGTGGGATTTTACTGGGTATGTTGTTGTATTCTTTTGATGTGTGTCTCGAGGATGAGCTAGTGATCTATATGATAGTTCCACCAAGATCTATGATGTAAAGGCATGAATTGGATTAATGGATAGATGTATATTTCTCGAAGGGAACTATGAATTTTATCTTAATAAACTTCTGATATGTTTATAAAAGGTTCTACGGCTCGTAGGGGGTTCCATTTGTTGAAACTCCAGAAAGTCCTTCTTCTCTGATCCTCATGGCATGATACTTGATCTAGGACTCGTAAAATGATTCACTAAAATTGTACAAGAAACCTACTTCACGGCCCGTAGAATGCTCTACAGCTCGTAAAGGGTCTCATAATCCTCGAAAGCAGCAACTTCTACATAATCTTCTCATAATCAATGTCAACCCTGAAATCCTCCAAAATAAATATAAAAATACATAAGACCCACTAACATAGCATTAAGAACACACAAAACTAAAATTTTGAGAATCAAAAGTATTGTATTTTGACAGCATATCAACTTCCACTTACATAGACTCTTATGTATGCTTATTTTACCTTCTGAGTTCTTATGATATGGACACGAGGCTTGGATGCTTCAAGTTTCACATTTATAGTGACATGGATAGTCCCTAGGTTCGAGTTGTGACAAGGTCATTACACTAGCAGTGACAATAATTACAAATGACATGGGATCACTACAGAAATGCTCAAACTGAGGCAAGTTATGTAATTACACAGATGTCATGACCTAATCCTAGGTCTTAGACATGACACGGCAAATGAGGAGCCCGAAGGGACCTCAAACAAGCCTCTTGACATATCATTATACATCCTTGGTCGTGGAAGCATTAAAACAACGACAAGAGATAGTAAAAAGGGAACATGGGACTAAGGGACATCCTTCATTTCGCACAAACATAGTAAACTCAATAGAGTATAACATGAATACCTCGTAAGGTTCTAACAACACCTATACTACATAGATAGGAGTAGGGGACCAACACCAGGAATAGGTATCACCCCTCTTAGTCATGAGCATACATAAAAAAAGAGTCTTAATACATAACATAGGATCAATGTCATTGTTCCCGGAATAGAGGACTCACTAAGCTTGCTTTGAGAGATATCACAGTACACACGCGGAGGAGGAGGATGATCAAGTGGGGCCCTATTTCCTACATGGTAACATCATGTAGGCATAGAGTACGCATTAGTACATTTGAATGTACTAAGTATGTAGGATGCAATACAACAATAGATAAGGAACATAGTCAAAATGCATAATTAAGAAATAAATGATTATATAACAATATGGATTGCATGAATGATACTTGAAGTAAACGTGCTTATATAAAGAACACATTACATGTGTAGGAATATACCATCATCATAGACCAAGCAACTTAGTACTTGGAATCTAAGGTAAACCACCCCTTAGAAGTGATTGTGATACCAATTGATAGCTTACCAGCCCAATCTAGGTGATTGAGATACCAACCCCTCAATTGGTTTATGGCTTACCACACCCATCGAGAGGATTAAGGTACCAACACCTCAATTGGTTGATGGATTAATACCCTTATCTAGCTAATTGAGGTACTAACCTCTTAATTGGTTGATGGCTTACCAATACTTGGTAACACCCTCATGCAATATACATAAAAACTCTTCATCAAATACCATAATGGCTCATAGATTCATAGCTCAAAACATGCTTAAATAGTCACACTTTTACAAAATCCCAACATAGTTCATAGTCAAATTCGTAATAAGTAAGACCCATAAGTAAATCAACTTAGAAACATGAGATTTAGGTAAAGAGGAAGCTTGCGACCATAAGTTAAAGGACCTAATGGTTAAAATCCATATACCTTAACTTTGGAGAATCACTTGATGAAGATCGAAAATGGAGACTTGAAGTTTGAGTGAAATTCTTAAGATCCAGGTGAGTTTTGTGACTTGAAATATTTGGTGAAATATTTGTCCAAGTGTTTGAGAGAGTATTTGGGAATGTCTTGTATTATATGAAGGTGAAAAATGACTATGTATACATATTTTCATGCATGTGAAGGCTTAGGCCCAAGACGCAAAAGCTTTGGACCGAGCTAAAATAACTGGGCAAAATAACACTAGACCCACGCCCTAGCCGTGTCACGAATCAACACTTGATAAGGAATTTTTTGGAGTTTGAAATTGTGATTTGTTTTCTCTAAAATAGGGGTTATACCCATTTCCCACTCAATTTTACCCCCCGAACAAGAATATGAAGTCAATTGTTTTGATATCACGCACTGACTTCATGATATATGGAAATTATAATTCTGTGCACTTTCGAGGCACATTTCAGGAACTTTTTGAGGTCGTTCAAATATTCCCCCGTTGGGAACATTCATCCCCGAATGTCAAAAAAGGTATATGAGAGATGTAAACATGACAATTTCAGCCCCATATAAAGATGCAACAATGCTCTTAAACATCATTTCAAAAAACTCAGCATAAGTGTAAAATGATCATGAACTCATTAATTTAAACATGAATGTATGCAATGACATGAGGGTTGAACTTAAGACTTGAGTTCATATAGATGACTTAGAATTAGTACCTTAGGCTTGAGTAGGATGATAAAGATAAGGACATCATTTTTGCATGTTCACTTCGGCCTCCCATATAAAACTTTTGATTTGTTGATTCCTCCAAAGGACCTTAACGTTAGCAATATCATTGTTCCTTAGCCTCTTCACTTGCCTATCGAAGATCTCCACTAGAACTTCTTCATAAGTGTAACGACCACAAAAAGTTCCCAAAAATATTCCTTGAAACTACCTGAAATCATAATTTTTATATATCTCAAAATTCGTGCGCGATATAAAAAATTCGACTTCATATTCTTGTTCAGTGGACTAATTTTAGTGGAAAATAGATCTAACCTTGATTTAAGAGAAATTGATTAGTGATTTCAATTTTCCAAAAATGAAAATTCCAGTGAGGCGCGACGTGCAAAGGGCACGCCCACTGTATCTTTTTGCCCAGTTTTGACTTCGGTCCAAGAATTTTAAGTTTAGGGCCTAAGTGTTCTCAAACGTGAAATTACCTATACTTAGCTTTTTTTTTCACCCTCATATCATTCTAAACATTCCCCAATTCTCATTCAAACACAACAAATATTTCATCTCCTAAATTCAAGTCTCAAAACCCTCTCCGAATCTAAAGATTTCCTCTCAAGCCTCAAGTCTCCATCTCCAATCTACATCAAGTTCATCTCCAAAGCTAAGGTATGTGGGTTTCTTTCATGGGTTCCTTTCACCCATACCCAAGCTCCCTTTTACTCTAAATTGCATGATTTAAAGTGGATTTACTCATGGTTCTTACTTATTTTAAAATTTACTGCTCACTATGTTGGGATCTATGTAATTGTGATTGTTTTACTATGTTTTGGGCTATGAATCTAAGATCTAATGTGAGATTGATGAAAGGTTTTGATGTATATTGCTTAAGGGTGTTACCAAATATCGATTTCTGGTTTTACATTGAATTTTCTAGCATAACAACACTCTTGAATTGCATGATTTTATACAAGCACTTCACACCCTCTAAGTGTTTAATTAAATGTCCGGTTATAATTTCTTAAGAAATTGAGGGTTAAATGCATGTTTTATGAGATGAATGACTATATGACGATAAATGTTTATGGAATGATGAAGAAATAATG
>JAABOM020057673.1:0-14841 GCA_011800125.2 Solanum clarkiae
TATATATAGTGTTGGGAATGACCAAGCCTAGCTCGGGGAGTTGTAGGTCTGGGTAACCTATCAAGGGGTAGGTACCTTGGTAGCTAGCTCGGGGTGGTAGGCCCAAGTAACCTTGTTGGAGGTTTGTACCCATCAACCTTGATGGGGGTTTTGTACTCTGTCAACCTCGGTGGAGGGTTTGTACTCCATCAACCTCAGTGGGGAATTTGTACTCCATCAATCTCATGAAGGGGTTTGTACCTCATGCGCCTATCCAAGGGGGTGGTAGGCCTTGGCTTGAACTAAGAATGGTCACTTGTACCTCATACGCCTATCCAAGGGGGTGATAGGCCTTAGGTTGCACTAAGGATGGTCACTCCTTACACTCGTATTATGTTATATATAAGCATGGTTTTACTCCAAGCATTATTTATAACAGTCATATTGTTAGTATGCTATCTATTGCTTATGATTATGCATTTTGCCTATGATGCCTATCTCTAGTTGCATTGCTGTAACACCCCACATTTTACATGTACTAGTACTATGCAAATGAAACATGACATAGTTTGATCAAATTAACGCAAATTTTTAAAAGTGCTCGAATCTCGTGTTAATAGGCGATATGTGCGTCTAACGCTTAAGAGGGTCGAGTGTATACATGTTTGGTGTCAAAATGAGGAGATAAAGGCCCTAAAAAACGTGAGAGAATTGAGGTGCTTATAGGACTTAGGAAGCTAGTATGTGAGTCGCCTACTTGCTTAGCTTAAATTTGCTAGCTAAACGGAGATGAGGCTCAACATCAAATTTTTCCAAGTCCGATTATGAATAAAGTCCGTGTTAAAGGTATACCTTTAGCCCATGTTTTAGCATCATAAATAGGCTACATTTTCAGCCCAAGAAGGACATTAAAAGGGTCCAAGTACATCACAACCCACTTGACTATTTGGGCCCAAAACTAACTAAGAAGAATTTGAAAAATGGGAAGACAAGGCCCATCAACTTTGAGACCCATTTAGGCCCAAGTGTAAGGGCCAAACTGCTACATAACCAGCTTATTAATATATGGTAAAATGTGGTCAAAACGTTAAGAGTAAGTCGGCCAAGAGACCCTTTATAAAAGGCTCAAAACAACCCCTTAAGTCATTTCAATTTGGAGAAAATTTTCAGCTTCCTAAAGACTTTTCTTTATCTCTTTATTTCACTTCACAAGGAAGCCTATACAACCCTCTAGGATTCTTGAAGGAAAGCTGAATCTTGAAGGCAAAGGTAAGTAATTATAATTGTGTATTTAGTATAGTTTCTTCATGAAAGACAAGAAGTATATGCTAGTTATGCTTGTGCTGAAAATTTGGACAGCATGTGTTTAAAAAGTTGTTGCATACTTGCCTTTTATTTTAGTGACTTCTCTACGGTTTGTGGGCTGTATTATGAAGAGATGTTGATGTTTTTAACATGGTTTGAGTTATAGATATTACCCTAAGGTTGCTGCCCCGATTTTGGTTTCATTTGACAAACGAGTTTTATTGTGCTATCTTAGTGTAATATTGATTGGAACTTGTGGACTGATAGATAAAAAGCTATTGCCTCACGTCCTTTATGACTGCTTTGGTACTATTCTAAGATTGTCATAGGGATATTTTTATGTATAAATGTGTTAAGGACAATTCGGTTAAAGTTGGGACAGGTCTGGGGTTGTCGACGTCAAAATGGAGGGAAGGGATATAATGTTATGCAACCCATTTGTATGTTGTGTAGAATTGTTATGTGTTGTGCTTTGTGGACTGTTGTAAGACTGTTACGGACTAAAATAGGCTACACATGATATGTATATGAGAATGTGTATTAGAAAATACGATTAGGGGCAGAAAGGTTGAAAGAATACGCTCGGGTTTATAAATACCCGCTTGCTGTCCGTGTGTGTTATTTTATGAGATTGGGTTGCCAAGATGTACTTATCGTCTACTAATGCTAGTTTTATCACCTACTATATTGTAGATAAATATTTGGAGGAAGGGAAGGTTATCTCGAGGTAATAGCGAGGTAATACAACAAGATATGTAAGGCTACTTGATTTCGTATTGTTTGGCATGAAACATAGATTCTTCCTTGGTACATAAAGGCGCATACCAACTCCGACACAACTATTAACTATGTCTACACTCTTGCATATGTTCATATGATCCCATACATAGTCACCTTCAAATTTGCATACATATATGGATACCAAGTTATATGGGTTCTTTTTGCCAAATAAAGTTCATGAGTTATTTCATCTCATACACATTTCATTATTTATGTATCATACTCTTTTCATTGTCATATTGTCTTGTATGATTATCTACATGTCACATGTTACATCTATAGTCCTACAGCTCCAATATTGTGACCACCAAAAGAATCATCTCAAAGGTAATTGAAAGATAAAGTATATTGTTTTTTGATGGGTGGAAGCCCGAGGGATGGAAGAATCACCTAACTAGGGATGATCCTATCACGGGTGGTATCCCGAAGGTTTAAGGAAGAACCTAGCCAGAGACAATCCCAATAAAGTTTTACCATTGATCAACTATTCATTTGTATTAGATGTTGTGCACAGATTATATAGTAAAGGTAAAGTGATATAAAGAACATAAAGTACATGATCCCAAAGTATAACCAAAGGTGGTCGCTTATCCTACACCAGTGCATAGTTTCATTTGAGTTGTTACTACATATATAATATTTCCTACCTTATATATTCAGTACATTACCTCCTACTGACGTCCCTTACGTGGGACCTGTATTTCATGCTGCAGGTACAGGTGCTATTAGATCTCCCTAGTAGGAGTACAGGACATCCAGTTGCTGATACCAAGCTCTAGGTTACTTCGGAGCTTTATTTGTGTCTAGAGCTTATATGTTTGTATTGTACAGTTAGTCGAGGCGGGGCCTGTCCCGACCCTTGTCAGATACTTTTCTTTATCTAAAGGCTTTGTAGACTATGTAAATTAAAGTATGGTCATGTCTCATACTTTAAACACCGTGGCCCCAATAGCCTAGCCATATGTATATCTTGTTGGCTTGTTATCACTGTTTATTTTTCTTAAAGGCATGTCAAAGGTAAGGATCCCTTACAATATGTATAGAAAACGCATGGATACAAGTTGGTTCTCCTGGACCTTATCGGCAACGAGTGCCAGTCCGCCCTAACAGAACTTTGGGCGTGACAGAAGTGGTATCAGAGCGGGTCGTCCTAGGGAGTCTACGAAGCCATGTCTATGTAGAATCTTTTTTGTCGATGTGTTGTGCACCACATTTATAAGCAGGAGGCTACGTGGCATTTAGGAGTTGTTACTTTCTTTTCATTCTTTAGATCATGCCATAGAGCCGAGTGTAATAGGTGCATTATGTCTAACTCCTAGATTGTTTTGTACAACAAATATGCCAGAAACCAGGCAAAACAAAGGTAAAGGAAAGGGAGTAAAATTAGTGGTTGGCATACCCAGTTTAGGTGAGACAATGAAATGAGGTTCAAGAGGAGTCTCTGTCACAGACATCTCCAACTCCTCCAGCTCCTGATGTACTCGGACGTAGTGAAATTCCCCAGAACCACCTATTGATGCTACTGTGAAAGATCTGATAAATGTAGTCCAACTATTGACCCATATAGTTGCTGGCCAAGGTCAAAGACAAGAAGGTCCGGTTATAGGTGTAGGTGGGGCAAATAGGACAGTTGGCACAAGGATACGTGATTTCCTTAATTTGGACCCTCTGTCCTTCATTGGGTCAGATCCAAATGAAGATCACCAAGACTTTATTGATTAGATTCAATGCACTTTAGATGTTATGCATGTGAGTGGTATAAAAGCTGCCGAGTTAGTGACATATAGGTTGAAGGGTGTGGCTATATTGTGGTATGAATCTTGGAAGCAATCTAAGGGTATAGATGCACCCCCAACTAACTGGAAGGAGTTCAAAGAGGCATTTTTTGACTATTACTTGCCATTAGAGATCCGAGAGGCCTGTGCAAATCAGTTCTTGAATCTCCACCAAGGAAATATGAGCATGAGGGAGTATAGCCTTCCATTTAATTTCCTGGCTAGGTATTCTCCTAATGTAGTTGCTATTATGGCAGATAGAGTTCATCGATATGTGGATAGATTGGATATGTATCTAGTCAGAGACTGTACCATTACTTCCTTGCACAAAGACATGGATATAGAGAGAATGCAGGCTTTTGCACAGAAATTAGAGGATCGGAGGCAAAGGAGAAGGACACAAGAGCTAGAAAGGGCGCAGTCCAAGAGGGCCAGGTCTACCGGGCAATTTCCACCACCCCAAGGTGAGCTTAGGCCTCGGTTTTCTAATAAACCTCCTAAGCCATCATCCTCCTACTCTGTAGCCTATGCTCCACCACAAATTCAAGGGTCTAGAAGTAATCAGTTTGGTCAACGAGGTGAGGGACAAGGTATATGGACAACAAGATATTCGGCAGGGCAACCAATGAATCCTAGGCAGATTTATAAACATTGTGGAAGGAGTTATCTGGGTATATGTTGTGTTGGGACACATGTTTGTTATTGGTGTGGTGCGCCAGGGCATACAATAAAAGATTGCCCAAGGAGGCATATGGGCGATATAGTATAATCTACTGGTTCAGCTGTTGTATCATCATCATCAGTCCCTCCATTAGGTATGGGTTAACAAACACCTATGGGTCGGGATGGAGGTGTTAGAGGGGCAGCTAGTTCTAGCGGAGTCCAGGATCGCACTTATGCTCTGAGGAGTCGGCAAAATTTAGAAGTTTCACCTGATGTGGTCACAGGTATATTATCCATCTTTTCACATAATATATATGCATTAATTGACCTTGGTTCTACACTATCATACATCACTTGACTAGTTGCTGGGAAGTATAAGAGAACACCCAAATTATTGAACAAACCATTTGAAGTGTCTACACTAACCGGTGAATCTATCATGGCTAGAAGGGTTTATTATGACTGTGTAGTAACTGTTTGTGACCATGATACATTGGCTGACCTTATTGAGCTCGAAATGGTGGAATTTGATGTTATAACAGGTATGGATTGGTTTGCATCTTGCTATGCCACCGTGGATTGCCGAACTAAGAGAGTATACTTCCACTTACCAAATGAGGTAGTTCTTGAATGGTAAGGCAATGTTGGGGCACCAAAAGGTAAGTTTATGTCTTATTCTAAGGCCAGAAAGATGATATCTAAGGGGTATATATGTCATTTAGTTAGAGTAAGGGATATGGAGGCAGAATCGCCAACTCTTCAATCAGTTCCAGTGGTGAATGAATTTGTTGATGTGTTCCTTGAAGAACTCCCATCCTTACCTCCAGAATGAGAAATAGATTTTGGTATTGACTTCTAGGCACTCAACCTATTTCTATCCCTCCATATAGAATGGCCCGACAGAATTGCGTGAATTAAAAGAGCAGTTAAAAGACTTATTGGAGAAAGGTTTTATAAGACCCAGTGTGTCCTCTTGGGGTGCACCAGTGTTATTTGTACACAAAAAGGATGGCACCTTGAGAATGTGTATCGACTATCGACAATTGAATAGGGTGACAATTAAGAATAAATACCCCATCCCTAGGATTGATGATTTATTTGATCAGTAACAGGGTGCCAAATGCTTTTCAAAAATTGATTTGAGATCAGGATATCACCAAGTAAGGGTGAAGGAGAAAGATATATCTAAGACTTTTTTCCGAAAACGCTATGGACATTTCGAATTTCTTGTTATATCATTTGGACAAATATTGCACTAGCAGTTTTTATGGATCTAATGAACAGGGTATTTAAGCCATTCTTGGATGTGTTCGTGATAGTATTTATAGATGACATCTTGGTATATTCAAGATCAGAAGAGGACCACACAAATCACTTACGACAAGTGTTACAGATTCTCCGTGATCGATAGTTGTATGCCAAGTTTTCTAAATGTGAATTTTGGCTAAAATCAGTGGCATTTTTGGGTCATATTGTGTTTGATGAGGGGATAAGGGTTGATTCACAAAAGATAGAGGTTGTGAAAGACTGGCCTAGACCAACAACACCCATGGAAGTTTGGAACTTCCTAGGGTTGGCAGGTTATTACAGGAGGTTTTTTAAAGGTTTTTCTTCTATTTCTGCACCTCTAAAAAAGTTGACACATAAAGCAACCAAGTTCCAATAGAATGATGCATGTAAAAGGAGCTTCCAGGAGTTAAAAAATAAGCTAACTTCTGTACCTGTTCTAGCTTCCAGAAGGCACCGGGGAGTATGCAGTGTATTGCGATGCTTCAGGAGTTGGCTTGGGGTGTGTACTAACACATAATGGTAGGGAAATTACTTATGCATCTAGGCATCTATGACCATATGAGAAAAACTACCCAACTCATGATCTTGAGCTAGCAGCAGTTGTATTTGCTTTGAAAATATGGCGCCACTATTTGTATGGGGTTCACGTTGACATATAAACTGATCACAAGAGCCTACAATACATCTTTAAGCAGAAAGACCCAAACTTAAGACAATAGAGATGGATAGAGCTAATAAAGGATTACAACGTTGATATACTACGCCATCCGGGGAAGACAAATATGGTAGCCAATGCACTAAGTCATAAGACAATCATAAAAACTGGTGATCAAGTTGTGGTAAGTCAAGGAGTGGCTAAGGATCTACGTCAGCTAGTTAGTTTGGGAGTTCGCCTTCTTAAAACGCTAAAGGAAGGGTTATTGTACATAATGCAGCAGCATCTTCATTAGTAATGGAGGTGAAAGAAAAGCATTTTGAGGATCCGGTTCTATGACGACTTAAGGACAAAGTGAGTCAAGGTACAATAAAGGGCTTTGACCTTACACAAAATGGAGTACTTTACTGCCAAAATAGGTTATGTTTGCCTAATATTGATGGACTAAGAAAAAAGATAATGGAAAGAAGCCCATCATTCCCGATATTCCATCCATCCCGGATCAACTAAGATGTACGATGACCTGAAGGGAATGTTTTGGGGGGGAGGCATGAAAGAGGAACTTGCAGAGTTTGTGGCTCAACGTCCAAATTGCCAACAAGTGAAAGTGGAACACCAAAAGCCAGGAGGGGCTATGCAGTGTAAAGAGCTTCCAACATGGAAGTGGGATATGATCAATATGGATTTTGTTACTGGTTTGCGTTGCTCATTTCAGAAGTTTGACCTTATATGGGTAATAGTTGACAAAATCACAAAGTCAGCACACTTCTTATCAGTCAGGAGTGATTATACAGCTAAAGAATATGCCAAGCTATACCTTAAAGAGATAGTCAGGCTACATGGATTCCCAATCTCCATTATATCTGATCGAGGAGCTCAATTCACTGCAAAGTTTTGGAAATCCTTCCAAAGGAGTTTAGAGACACAAGTGAATTTGAGTACAACTTTTCTTCCTCAGACAGACGGTCAAGTAGAATGCACCATTCAGACACTTGAAGATATGTTGTGAGTTTGTGCATTGGACTTTAAAGGTAGTTAGGTGGACCATTTGCCACTTATTGAATTTGCCTATAATAACAGCTACCACTCAAGTTTCAAGATAGTACCTTATGAAGCTTTGTACGGAAAGAAGTGTAGTTTGCCAATTTGATGGTTTGAAGTGGGTGAAACCACCTTGCTTGGGCCAGATCTAGTATAACAAGCCATGGAAAAAGTTAAGGTAATACAATAGAGACTAGAAACAACCTAAAGTCATCACAAATCATATGCAGATGCTAGGAGAAGAGGGATGGAATTCTCAGAAGGAATTTGGTGTTTTTAAAGGTGTCTCCAATGAAAGGGGCTATGAGATTTGGTAAGAAAGGAAAACTAAGACCATGTTACATAGGGACGTATAAAATTATTAAGAATTTCAGGCAGGTGCATATGAACTAGAGCTACCCTAAGAGCTTTCAATGATTCATCCAGCTTCTCATGTCTCAATGCTTCGAAAATGCATAGATGACCCATCCCGTATCACTCCTATTGAGGATGTGCAGAAGATCTCACCTATGAAGAGGTACCAGCAAGTTAAGAAGCTAAGGAATAAAGAAATAGCTTCAGTAAAACTACTTTGGAGAAACCAACAAGCCGAAGAAATAACATGGGAAGCCGAGGATGTGATGAAATCAAAATACCCTTACTTATTTGAAGCTAACGAGGAAGTCCAACATCCAGAATGGGAGCCTTAATAGATACATGTGTTTGAACTTGGTTACACTATGTAATTGTGCTAACATTTGACGACGAATGTTCCTAAAGGGGGGAGGATGTAACACCCCATATTTTACATGTACTAGTACTATGCAAATGAAACATGGTATGGTTTGATCAAATTAACGCCAATTTTTAAAAGTGCTTGAATCTCATGTTAATAGGCGATATGTATGTCTAACGCTTAAGAGGGTTGAGTGTATACATGCTTGCTGTCAAATGGAGGAGATAACGGCCCTAAAAAAGTGAGAGAATTGAGGTGCTTATAAGACTTAGGAAGCTAGAAGGTGAGTCACCTATTTGCTTAGCTTAAATTTGATAGCTAAATGGAGATGAGGCTCGATATCGAATTTGTCCAAGTTCGATTATGAATAAAGTCCGTGTTAAAGTTATAACTTTAGCCCATGTTTTAGCATCATAAATGGGATACATTTTCACCCCAATAAGGATATTAAAAGGGCCCAAGCATATTACAACCCACTTGACTACTTAGGCCAAAAACTAACTAAGAAGAATTTGGAAAATGGGCAGCCAAGGCCCATCAACTTTGAGACCCATTTAGGCCCAAGTGTAAGGGCCAAGCTGCTGCATAATTAGCTTATTAATTTGTGGTAAAATGTGGTCAAAAGGTCAAGAGTAAGTCAGCCAAGAGACCCTTTATAAAGGGCTCAAAACAGCCCCTTAAGTCATTTCACTTTGGAGAAAATTTTCAGCTTCCTAAAGACTTTTCTTTCTCTCTTTGTTTCACTTCACAAGGAAGCCTACACAACCCTCTAGGGTACTTGAAGCAAAGCTGAATCTTGAAGGCAAAGTTAAGTAATTATAGTTATGTATTTAGTATAGTTTCTTCATGAAAGATAAGAAGTATATGCTACTTATGCTTGTGTTGAAAATTTAGACAGCATGTGTTTAAAAAGTTGCTGCACACTTGCCTTTTATTTTAGTGACTTCTCTATGGTTTGTGGGCTATATTATGAAGAGAAGTTGATGTTCTTAACATGGTTTGAATTATAGATATCACCCTAAAGTTGTTGTCCTGATTTTGGTTTCATTTAACAAACATGTTTTATTGTGCTATCTTAAGTGTAATGTTGATTGGAACTTGTGGGCTGATGGATGAAAGACTATTGCCTCACATATGTCATGATTGCTTTGGTATTGTTCTCAGATTGTTATAGGTTTGTTTTTATGTATAAATGTGTTGAGGACTGTTTGGTTAAAGTTGGGACAGGTTTGGGAATGTCGACGTCAAAATGGAGCGAAGGGATGTAACATTATGTCGCCCATTTGTATGTTGTGTAGAATTGTTATATGTTGTACTTTATAGGCTATTATAAGACTGTTATGACACTAAAACAGTATGCACATGATATGTATATGAGAATGTGTATTAGTAAATACGATTAGGGACGGAAAGGTTGAAAGAATACGCTCGGGTTTATAAATGCCTGCTTGCTGCTCGTGTGTGTTTTTTTATGAGATTGGGCTACCAAGATGTATCTATTAGCTGCTAATTCTAGTTTTATCACCTACTAAGTTGTAGATAAATATTTGGAGGAAGAGAAGGATGTCTCGAGGTAATAGCAAGGTCATACAACGAGATATGTAAGGCTACTTGATTTCGTATTGTTTGGCATGAAACATAGATCCTGCTTGGCACATAAAGGTGCTTACCAACTCTGACACAACTATTAACTGTATCTAACACTTGCACATGTCCATATTATCCCATACATAATCACCTTCAAATCTGCATACATACATGGATACCAAGTTATATGGGTTCTTTTTGGAAAATAAAGTTCACGAGTTATTTCATCTCATACGCATTTCATTATTTTTGTAACGTACTCTTTTCATTGTCATATTGTCTTGTACGATTATATACATGTCACATGTTACATCTACAGTCCTACAGCTCCAATATTATGACTACCAAAAGAATCATCTCAAAGGTAATTGAAAGATAAAGTATATTGTTTAGTGATGGGTGGTAGCCCGAGGGGTGAAGGAATCACCTAGACAAGGACGATCCTATCACGGGTGGTAGCCCGAGGGGTTAAGGAAGAACCTAGCCAGGGATGATCCCGATACAGTTTTACCACTGTTCAGCTGGTCATTTGAATTACATGCTGTGCACAAATTATATAGTAAAGGTAAAGTGATATAAAGAACATAAAGTACATGATCCCAAAGTACAGCCAAAGGTGGTCTCTTATCCTACACCAGTGCATAGTTTCATTTGAGTTGTTACTTCATATATAGTATTTCCTACCTACATATTTAGTACATTACCTCATTCTAATGTCCCTTACGGGGGAGCTGCATTTCATGCTGCAGGTATAGGTGCTAGTAGATCTCCCCAGTAAGAGTACAGGACATCCAGTTGTTGATACCAAACTCCAGGTTACTTCGGGGCTTTGTTTGTGTTTAGAGCTTATATTTTTGTATTGTACAGTTAGTCGAGGTGAGGCCTGTCCCGATCCTTGTCAGATACTTTTCTTTATCTAGAGGCTTTGTAGACTATGTAAATGAAAGTGTGGTCAAGTCTCGTACTTTAAACACCGTGCCCCCAACGACCTAGCCATATGCATATCCTTTTGGCTTATTATCACTGTTTATTTTTCTTAAAGGGATGTCAAATGTAAGGATCCCTTACAATATGTATAGAAAGCGCATAGATACATGTTGGTTCTCCCGGGCCTTATCGACAACGGGTGCCAGTCCGGCCTAATGGAACTTTGGGCGTGACAATTGCTTCCTACATACTTAGTATATTTAAACATACAAATACATACTCTATGCCTACATGATGTCACCATGTAGGAAGTGGTGTATGGATTGATCCTTCTCCTCCATGTGGCTAATACGACTTCTATCAAGCTTGTTGGTGAGTTCTCCATTCTTGGGACGTTACTTATCATCTATTGCTATGTATTAAGAATTTCTCTCTTTGACTTATGTGTTGACTATGAGGGTGAGCTCGATTCCTTTGCTTTTGTCTATATAGTAGAGGTGTTGTTGGACATGTCATGTATCTATGCTATGAGCTTAACTCTATTGACTTTTGATGTTTATGATATGAAAGTTTATCCTTAGTCCTAATTCCCCTTGTCTATTCTTATCTTTTATTGTCATTCTACTTGCTTCCGTGATCAAGGATATGTAATGATATGCTACGAGCTTGTTTGGAGTTCCTTCGGGTTCCTCATTCGCCGGTCACGTCTAGGCCATATGCTTGGATTGTGACAAAGGTGGTGTCAGAGCACTAGGTTGTTAGATCCTCGGAGTCCAACCCACTGCATTGATTAGAGTCTTATTCATGGTTGTGTTGTGCATCACAACTACGAGTAGGAGGCTATGAGACGTTTTAGGAAATATTTTCCTTCTTCATGTTCTAAGTCATACTACAGAGTTGAGGTAAGTTTTTCCCCTAAAGATTGTTCTTTCTTATGTTAGATCATGCCTAATACGAAGGGAAGATGAGCTCGCACGCCTGTGGAGCAATCGTCCAATAGAGTGTTTAGGATGCTCTCACCTTGCTTGCACAAGTGGTGGCTAATAAAGCCAAGAAAGGGGCCCAAGCCCCTCATGCTCCTACACCAGCCTCTCGGGTAAGAGACTTCATAAGAATGAATCTCCTAGAATTCCATGGGTCAAAAGTGAGTGAGGACCCCCGAGAGTTCATTGATGAGATCTACAAAATTTTGTCCATCATGGGTGTATGACTGGAGTATAAGGCGGAGTTGGCGACCAACCAACTCAAAGGGATATCACAACTATGGTACAAACAATGGAAGTATGAGAAGGGAGTTGGCTGTTTGGTGCTTTGGGAGGAGTTCAAGGTGGCCTTCCTTAATCGGTTCTTCCCTTGAACTTAGGGAAGCTAAGTTGGTGGAATTTATGAATTTGAGACAAGGGTCCATGAGTGTGAGGGAGTATGCCCTCAAGTTCACCCAACTTTCAAAGTTTGCTCCTCATTTGATTGTCGATCCGAGGTCGAGAATGAACAAATTTGTTATAAGTGTCTCCGGATTTGTTAGTGAAGAATGTTGATCCGCCATGTTGATTAATGACATGGACTTGTCACAGTTGATGACCTATGCCGAGCAAATGGAAGAGGAGAAATTGAGGAAGAGAAGGGGGCATGAGGCCAAGAGGGCCCCCCGTATTGAGGGTAAGTTCCAAAGGAGTAGCCGGTTCCACCAAGGCCAAAGGGCTACTCATGCATTTGATAAGAGGGTAAATGATCTTCAGAAGCCAAAGGATGTAAGGGGTGTGGCTTCTCCGAAGTGTAGTAAGGGTCATGGTGGCCCATGTTTGAGGAATACTGCTTGTTATGGTTTTGGGGAGATGGTGCATAAGGCAATAGATTGCCATCGAAATCGCAATGAGGGCAAGGAGGCTCATCCATAAGGTACTAATGCAGTCCCATTGGGGAGAGGTGGCCGACAAGATGGTGCCCCAAGGCACAACCGGTTTTGTGTTTTGCATGAGAGGGAAGGGGTTGATGAAGTCTCCAATGTTGTTACCAGTATGTTGAGATTCTTTAAATTTGACGTGTATGCATTGGTTGATCCGGGTGCCATTCTTTCTTTTGTTGCCCCTTTTGTTGCCCAAAAGTTCCATGTTGACCCCAAGTTATTGCATGAGTCATATGAAGTGTCTACTCCTATTGGTGCATCCATTGTTGCTAGAAAAGTTTATAGAAGTTGTCCTATTTGTATCTTGCATAAAGTGTTTCCCTGTGATCTTGTTGAGTTAAACATAGTTGATTTTGTTGTCATTCTTAGGATGGATTGGTTGCATGTCTATCATGCTTCCATTGATTGTAGAACCCATAGGGTCAAATCCCAATTTCCGAATGAACCCATCCTTGAGTGGGAAAGTCAAGATGTGGTGATCAAGTGTAGATTCATCTCTGGTATTAAAGCCCATAAGTTGATTTATAAGGGGTGTCTTTACCATCTTTTGAGGGTTAGGGATGTGGAATCTAATGTCCTTCCCATAGAGTCGGTTCTGGTTGTAAATGAGTTTCTTGATGTCTTCCAAAGTGACCTTCCCGGTGTTCCTCCTGAAAGGGAAATAGATTTTGGCATAGACCTCCTCCCTGATACTCAACCCATTTCTATTCCCCCTTACCGTATGTCCCCAACAGAGTTGAAGGAGTTGAAGGAACAATTGAGGGTCTTGTTGTAGAAGGGATTTGTTAGAACTAGCCAATCATCTTGGGGTGCTCCAGTGTTATTTGTGAAAAAGAAGGATGGGTTGCTTAAGATGTGTATTGACTACCAACAACTCAATAGGGTCACTATCAAGAATAGGTATCCTTTTCCAAGGATTGATGACTTATTTAACCAATTGCAAGGGGCTAGCCATTTCTCTAAGATTGATCCTCGGCCCTGGTATTATCAATGAAGGTGAGGGAGTGTGATATTCCTAAGACGGTCTTCCGGACTAGATATGGGCATTAAGAGTTTGTTGTGATGTCTTTTGGATTGACCAATGCACCGGCTATCTTCATGAACCTTATGAATAGGGTCTTCAAACCCTACCTTGATTCCTTTGTTGTGTTCTTTATTGATGATATTTTAATCTATTCTCATGGTGAGGAGGAGCATAAGGCTCATTTGAGGGTTGTGTTACAAAGATTGAGGGAGGAGAAATTGTATGCAAAATATGAAAAGTGTGAATTTTGGTTGAGGGAGGTTGCCTTCATAGGACATGTGGTGTCGGGCTATGATATAAAGATGGATCCTAAAAACACCGATGTAATTAGAAATTTCCTAGACAATTGACCCCGTCGGATATTAGGAGTTTCTTGAGCCTAGTGGGCTATTATTGGAGGTTTGTGAATGGGTTCTCTTCTATTGCTTCTCCTATGACCAAATTGACTCAAAATAAGGCCAAGTTTGTATGGTTCGCTAAATGTGAAAAGAGTTTCCAAACATTGAAAGACAAGCTTGTGTCCTCTCCTATATTGTCACTATCGGATGGGCTAAAGGGATTTGTGGTATATTATAATGCTTCCCACGTTGGTTTGGGTTGTGTGTTGATACAAAGTGGTAAGGCTATAGTTTATGCTTCTAGACAACTCAAAGTACATGAAAGGAACTACCCTACCCATGATCTAGCGTTAGCTGCCGTTGTGTTTGCATTAAAGATTTGGTGTCACTACTTGTATGGGGTGTATATTGATGTGTTCACCGATCATAAGAGCCTCCAATATGTCTTCACTCAAAAGGATCTCAACTTGAAGCAAAGGAGATGGTTAGAACTTTTTAAGGACTATGATATAAGTGTGCATTATCATCCGGGTAAGGCAAATGTTGTGGAAGATGCCTTGAGTAGGATGTCCAAGGGTTGCCTTGTAACACCCCACATTTTACATGTACTAATTCTATGTAAATGAATCATGTTATGGTTTGGTTAAATTAGCGTCAATTCTTGAAAGTTCTTGAATCTCGTGTTAATGGGCGATATGTGATTCTAAATGCTTAAAAGGGTTGATGGTATATATGTGTTGGTATTAAATTGAGGATATATCATCCCTAAACTAAGTAACTAATTGAGGTTATTGTATGACTTAATAATTTAGTAGGAGAGTCACCTACTTATAATTGATAGCCAAACGGAGACGAG
>JAABOM020057674.1:0-14841 GCA_011800125.2 Solanum clarkiae
GGCACTTCCAAGGCATATTTTCGAGCAATTTTTGGGGTCATTACATTTAAATCTGATGATGTTGAGTCGCCTACTGTCATGAACCTCACTTGAGGTCTAGGAGTTACGCGGCAAATGGAATTCGAGGGACTGCCTCAAAGTACCAAAATTCATATCATCGGGTCGAAAGCGTATTCAAATTAAACACATAGTTCTAAGAAAGGGGAAAGTAGGACTCATGCTATGGGGATATCTTAGGTAAGGAATTACCATTGTTTCACATAACATATAACACATAATGACTAAGAGGTGGGTAAGTATGACTCACACTATAGGGGCAATTCGTGACTTATGATCTTCCACATTTCCACATCGAACATACATATATATCATAATTTCCATAATCAATCCATAATAGTCATATCCAAAGAATAACCATAATCACAAGGTTCAAACACAATACATAGCGTATAGATCCAACTAAAGTCTACAAGATGTCCAGCAATGCCTCTAGTCATATGATAGGACGGGGGCCAAGACATGTTTCGTGCTCACCCTCAAAGCAAACAACACAAATGGAAGCAACATAGGTAGAGGAATGTTGGTTTGCCCTTGGAAGATAGGACTCACCATAACATATTTCTAAATCCCGATCTAGCATCAAACAGTGGATGAAAGAAATCTCCGGTTCCTATGTGATGAGATCATATAGGAAAAAGTATGCATTAAATGTATTAAGTATGCAGGGTGCAATGCATGAAACTTACCAAAAACATGCACTTCAACGTTAGATGACAAGGAATGTAATATAACATGTGTGTGTGTGTGTATATATATATATATATATGTGTGTGTATATATATATATACACACACACACACACACACACATATATATATATATATATATATATATAAATAAGGAATGTAGTATAACAAGATGTTATGAAATTCATGATGCATGAAATGCAAATGATGCTCACATATATATTAGAGATGTGACCATAACTGACATCTCAAACCCATGCGAGCTATTACATGAATTTGCCCAATGTTGACCTCCCATCAGGTGAGAGAAGCTTACTTGCCAAAGGTAATCTATACCACATTTACCCTCCCAGTCATTTCATATATGGCTACCTTCCTTACGACCCAGTCATTTTAGAAGGATTTCCTTATCAAAACATATCACATCATATCATAAATGAATAGTCATCCTTTACGACCCGATCATTTCAGTGATGACTACCATTCCTATGCTATCACATAGTTCAAGGAAAGGGAGAGGTCCCTTAGGGATAGCCCTAACGCCCCCAATCTATTGGTGCTAAGTTGGCATCCCACAAGAATACATATACGTATATGTATACATACCTTCAAAAGAGCCAATAGTCATTTTTCAAATTTTTTCAATTCATATTTAGGCTCAAATGCCAAATTATAATTCATAATTCATTGTACTCATGCATAGGAATAGATCATTCATGCATACATAATAGTGCAAGCACCCATAATACTTAAAGAGCCAAAATCATATACATATATATGATCACGTTCTTGTCATAACCAATACTTTGTCAAAATCATATACACGAACATAATTGGGCTTAACCCACTTCATAATTTCTAAAATAATCCAATGTCATGAATGCAAATGCTATGAATAATGTGAGGAAAATATGGGTAATTAAGTTCAATCTACAATCAATATTTATAATATGAAATTGAAATCAAAATATAATTAAAACCACATTTAAAATCAAAATATAATCACCCATGCATAAATAAACCTTAAAAGAGGACATGCATGGTCATAATATAATAGATTCAATATAATTCACGATATTATAATTTAAATCGACTTTAAATTGTCAAATAAGTTCAATCCATTGCCATTAATAGAATTTTAGGAATCATAATATTCAAAATCCCAAATTTTACTAAGTAAAATTTATGTAGATTACTTGAAAATAATTATGGGACTCCTTGATTGAAAAGGAAATCAAATATCAACCCACATACCTTCACAAGATGAAGAGAACCCAAGAGAAAAAAATTGATGAAGAGTTGAATGTGTCTTGATTCCCAAGTTGAAAATCTTCAAGAACCTTTGAGAGGATTTGAGAGAGTCTTTTGAATGAGAGAGAGTGTGTAAATAATTTAAATAGGGTTTTTAGGTCTTTAGAAGGTCATTATATAGCATAGGAGATCCCAAAAGACCAATAGAAATAACATGATTTATGAAAACGCCACTAATGAGATGAAATTTTAAAATCCATTATATACCCCTACACAGACGAGTTTTACGAAAACGGGCATAACCTCTTCATCAAAATTCTAAATGAGGTAAAATCAAGTGCATTGAAAAGATAATTAAAAGAGCTTTAATTTGATAGGTTGTGGGTCACCCAGTACATTTTATGCTAAGAGATATGCCCATTTAAAATTGACCCTTCTATCGGTACTTGTGAAAAACTTAGCCAATAAATTTTTTGGAACTTAAATTGATGTAGGAGACCCATAATGGCCTTAAACAACATAAATAAGCTTGAACTGAAAACTTGAAAGTGAAATTAGATCGAGCTTGGAGGTTTCATGAGGTGTCATCTTGGCCCAAAACTTTCTAAAACCAAATTTCTAGCATCACTAAATCTATACAAAAATCTGGGTCCTTACACCTACACTTGAGTCTGACTAGATTGTGAATGAGTTTTCTAAAGTGTTTCCTGAGGATTTGCCTAGAATTCCTCCTAATAGGGAGATTAACTTTGGATTGATGTTCTCTCTAATACCCAGACTATCTCAATTCCACCTTATAAGATGACCCTCGCTGAGTTGAAAAAGTTGAAAGAACAATTGAAAGATCTATTAGAGAAGGGATTTATAAGGCCGATTTTTTCTCCTCGGGGTGCCCCTGTCCTATTTGTGCAAAAGAAAGATGGGTCTCTCAAAATATGTATTGACTACAGGAAACTGAACAAGGTCACAATAAAGAATACGTATCCTCTTCCAAGGATAGATGATCTGTTTGACCAACTTCAGGGAGCTTTTTGTTTCTCAAAGATAAACCTCAAATCTAGCTACCATCAGTTGAAAGTGAGGGAATATGATATTCCAAAGACAGCCTTTAGGACTAGATATGTCCATTTTGAGTTCTTGGTCATGTTCTTTAGATTGATAAATGCACTAGCAGCTTTCATCAATTTGATGAATAAAGTACTCAGACAATACCTTGATATATTTGTCATTGTTTTCATCAACGACATCTTCGTGTATTCAAGAGATGAGGTAAGCATGCAAATCATCTCAGAGTTGTCCTCCAAATACTTAAAAACCATGAGTTGTATGCAAAATTCTCGAAATGTGAATTCTGGCTGAAGTCAGTGGCTTTCTTAGGCTATATTGTCTCCGGTGATAGTATTCGAGTAGATGCCCAAAAGATTGAAGCAGTTAAGAACTAGCCTAGACTGACCTCTCCCATTGAAATAAGAAGTTTCTTGAGGGTGGCAAGCTACTACGCAGATTTGTTGATGGATTTTCGTCCCTATCCACACCATTGACTACTTAGAAAAGGTCAAGTTTCAGTGATCCTAAGAATGTGAGAAGAGTTTCCAAGAGTTGAAGATGAGACTAACTACTGCACCGGTTCTAACCTTTCCCAATGGGACAGAGGACTTTGTAATTTATTGTTATGCTTCAAGAGTTGGATTGGGATACATGTTGATGTAGAGAGGTAAGGTGATAGCCTATACTTCCAGACAACTTAAGGTTCATGAGAAGAACTATCCGACCCATGATCTTAAGTTGGCCGCGGTGGTTTTTGCACTTAAAATCTAGTACCACTATCTATATGGAGTACATATGGATGTGTTCACTAACCACAAGAGCTTTAAATGTGTCTTCAGTCAGAAAGAACTCAACTTGCGATAGAGGATATAGTTGGAGTTGCTCAATGACTATGACATGAGCATTTTCTACCATTCAGGTAAAGCTAACATAGTTACTAACGATCTTATCAGGTTGTCTATGTTAGCACAACCTATGTTGAGAAAGGAAAGAAGGAGTGAGCTAAAGAAGTGCACTGATTGGCCCGATTGTGAGTTCAACTTAAGGAGAATGACACGGGAGGGGTTAATATTCAGAACGGGTTTGCTTCATCCTTAGTGGTAGAGGTGAAAGAAAAACAAGATCGATATCGTGACATACTTCAATTGAAGGTGGCTGTCCACAAATAGAAAGTGCTGGTCTTCTCCAAAGAGGGAGATAAAGTGTTGAGATACCAAAGTAGATTGTGTGTCCCAGATATTGATGGTGTTTGAGACAAGATTATGGCTGAAGCCTAAAGTTTTAGATATACCATTCATCCTGGCTCCACCAAGATGTACCACAACTTGAGAGAAGTTTATTGGTGGAGTGAAATGAAGAAAGATATTGCAGAGTTTGTCTCTAAGTGCCCAAATTTCCAACAAGTTAAAGTTGAACATCGAAGACCATTTGGCCCAGAACTTTAAGATTCCTGAATGGAAGTGGGAGATTATCAATATGGGCTTTATTACTGGTCTACCAGGGTCTTAAAAGAAGCATGATTCGATATGGGTGATTGTAGATAGGATAACCAAATCGACTCACTTCCTGGCAATTAAGACAACCAACACTACGGAGGAGTATGCCAAGTTGTACATCCAAGAAATTGTGAAGTTACATGGAGTTTTCTTGTCCATTATCTCAGATAGAGGAGCTCAATTCACCTCTCAATTTTGGAATCGTTCTAGAAAAGATTGGGTACTAAGGTGAATCTGGGTACAATTTCATCCACAGACAGATGGCCAAGCAGAGGGTATAATTCAGATGTTAGAGGAAATGTTGAGAGCCTATGTTCTTGATTTCAAGGAAAATTGGGATAGTCACCTACTATTGATTGAATTATTTTATAAGAATAGTTATCATGCAAGCATTCAAATGGCTCCCTATGAAGCCTTGTATGGGAGGAGATGTAGATTACCAATTGGGTGGTTCGAGGTTGGAGAAGTTGAGTTGATTGGACCTGATCTTCTCCATAACCTTGAAGATGAGTTGATTGGACCTGATCTTCTCCACCAATCAATGGAGAAGGTTAAGGTCATTAAAGAAAGGTTGAAGACTACACAGAGTTGCAAGAAATCCTTTACCGATGTAAGGAGAACAAACTTAGAGTTCGAGATGAATGATCGGGTATATTTGAAAGTGTCACCCATGAAGGGTGTCATAAGATTAGGGAATAAGGGAAAATCGAGTCCTTGTTATATTGGTCCCTATCAGATTATGAAGAGGATTGGGAAGGTTGCTTACGAGTTGGAGTTACCTTTGAGTTAGACACAATTCTTCCTTTATTCCACGTGTCAATGTTGAAGAAATAGTTAGGAGATCCTGCCTTAGTGATCCCTGTTGAGAGTATTAGGTGAAGGATAACTTTCCCTATAAAGAGATTTCGATCCTAATCCTTGATTGTTAGGTTCGCAAGTTGTGGACAAAAGAGATCTTTGTCAAAGTCCTGTAATCAATTTGTTGAGGAAGCCACTTGGGAAGCTAAGGAAGAGATGAAAGCTAAATATCCGCACATATTCATTCCCAATGATAAGAATATTGAAGTCAATTTCCTTACCGTTGACTATATTTATTGTTTATTCTTGAGTTGATTGTCTATTCTTGAGTCAGAATAGAGTTGATTGAGATTGATGAGGAGTCGAGAGTTTGATTGATAGATGGGAGTTTAAAGATGAGTCTTGAGTCTATTCGTGCCTTAATATCCACTTTTACTCATCTTTCGAGGATGAATGATCCCAAGAGGGATATGATGTAACACCAGATAAAATTATCGAAATACCCTTAGAAGAGAGGTATATGCATAATGCGTCTTTTAGGATCAGATGGAAAATTTAAGGCTAGATATGCGATCAGTATGAAAAATTGAGTGAAAATATGCTCTTAGTCGATTTTTAGAACAATCGAATCAAAAGATAATTTTTCATTTGAAAATCAAAATAGTGCTGATGCGCAACAGAGGCGCGTCGCGCCCCTTTTGCAGACCTGACTTGATTTTTTTCATTTTTTTGGCAAGATTGGAAAAACTTGTTTGGAAAATTTGTGGAAAGAAATACATATGTATGCGCCTAGTCCGCATCGCGGACTGGGCTATCTGAATTGAAATTTTTTCTTTAATTCGTGAGGGACGTTCTAGACATTTCTCAACCCCTCCTAAACTCAAAACACAATAGAAATAGGTTGTTTTGAGCTTAAAAAGGGCCTTAAAACCCATTCCTAAGCCATTCTTAGTTCTTGAAAAGAGTAAGGCTTGAGAGGAGAAGAAGAGCTTGAGATTGAAGTGTTTGAGGGAGAATTCTTGAAGTTTGATTGTTGATAGTTTCACCCCAGGTATGTAAGGCTAAATTAAAAACATGAGATTGTTTTCTCATGCATCCCATAGATGGTCATAGAAGAGTTGAGAGTCTAATGAGTCTACATACATGATTGTTGAGGGTTTTTCTTGAAATTTGTATATATTACATATATATTCAATGTTGATGATTATCATAAACTTGTTTTCTTGAATTAAATACTTTGATGGGATATTTTATAAACCCCACATGTTAACTTTTGAAAGCATGCATGAATGGACTTAGAGATTGAGTCTACAACCTTGATTTGAGAATATCGATTGTGATCATAATGTGAGAATAATGATGAGATGATAAAACTTGATAGTCCCATGAGTATCCACAAATGAACTCTAATGAGTTGTCTATTCGATTTTTCCCTAATAATTGATCTAAGCCTTGAGCTATTGATTGAGAGTTGAATTGATGAGATAATTGTAGTCTTTATGAGACTGATTGAATGATGAGTGCCTCCATGAGACTAATGTGAGATGATTTGATTGGATTAGTTATCCTATGAGCATCGAGTCTTAGGAGGAGTATCGAGCAGCGAAAGAGTAAGAGTTAATCTGACTCGCACTCATCAAACTATGTGGTCAAGCATAGGTAAGGATTAGAACCATCACATTCATTGTGGTTCCTTCTTGAGAGAGTCCTTGAAATAATAGAGGACTTGTTGATCATAGTTTCCCTAGTGGATTAAATTCATTCTCTACCAGAAAAGTATGGAACAAATGTGGCAACAATGGTGGCTTGTTGTACAATCACTGACTCATAAGTGATTGTTGTCTGATAAGAGAAACTCCTAGAAAGTTCCCACATTGAGTATTTTGAGTCATGATGAGATGAGATGAGTTGTGTTAAGCGTTATTTGATTGATGAGGTTTGATTGGTTTATGGGTCACTTGTCTACTTTTTATTCTTGCTTTAGATAGACATTTGACATTCCGATTTGGTGATTATTCTAAGTTGATGTTGTTCCACATTATTCTACCTATTTCTATTTCATTCAGCTATTTTACATACTGTACATTCCACTTAATGATGCCACTTGGTGCGGCATTGTTTCATGATGCAGATACAGGGATTAGAGATCATCAACATGTGCATCGTTGAGGATCAGAGACATTCAGCTGATTGATGAGCCTCCTTACTTGGGAGGATTCACTATATTTATTTCATCTTGCTTTAAAGATAAACATTGTTTAGCTTTATTTTGATTAAGGTAGCTATGGATCTTTCATTGGCACCACTTGATAGTGATAGAGGCTTCATAGACTAGAGTAAAATGTTGATGTTAAGATTTGTGAGCTAGTTCTTTCTACTAGCCTTTTCATGTATAATATTGTTTTAGACTAGATGAGATGTGCCCATTTACTTTCTTTTGTCTTCTGCTGATTAGTAAAGTTTATTGATTGAATGAATGTGACGAGGCCAAGTGATTCGCTTGGGGACTAGCAATAATCTCTAGGTGACGGCCACATCTAGGGTACCCTCCCGAGGTGTGACAATTTGTCTATGGGACAAGTCCTTCACTTGATTTAATACTAAAATAGCTATTTGAGATAATATTACTTTTAAGACAAGGATATGGATAATTGAGATTGTTATACAATTATTTAAAGGATTTTGACATTCACTTGAGATATAAGTACTTTCACATGTGCTTTCATTAAGTTGATGTAATATGATTACAAGATTTATATGCCTTGTACTGCTTGAAAAAGCTAACGGTGAGTTCGTTAGACCTGGTGCACCTTGTATTTACCGATTACAGATAGAGCCCTCACTAGTGGGAAGGTAGAACTAGCAAATTGTTATCGGTATCTCTCGAGTAGGGATATCTTCATATGAGATTTACAGTTATCATCTATTCTTTCTAAGAAGATAGATATATCGATTACTGATTATATGATTAATTCTTGAAAACCTCCCGAATATTTGTATATGATTTGATATGAAAGTGTTTTGCTGTGTTTATTTCTGAATAACTAAGTTGATTTGCTTATATGAGACAACAAGATTATTTATGATTATTGTGTTTTGAAAGAGAATTTGTTACATGCTTTTGATTATTATACTATCATATTTTATGAGTTGTCCATCCTTAAAATGGTTGTGGTTAAGTGTTATTACTCACTGAACTAGCGCCTCACTCCCTGCTATTTTCTTTTTATAGAATACAGGTGATATTGGCGAAGATTTAGTTAGCTAAAGGTAGTAAGTTGATTTCGTGGTGAGCCCCACTCTTGTTCATGTTGGAAACAAGCTTATTTTGTTATGGACCTTTCTTGAAATTCTTAGAGAGTCGCTCCATAATCATTTCTTTATTTAGAGTCATGGGTATTCTTTTGTTATTCTAGATATGTGGTTGTGTTTTTGAGTTTATTCCTATTGTTGGAGATGAGTTAGTATTAGTGTTTGGAGATTTGATTGGAAATTGGTATGGTGACTTGATTTGAATATTTAGTAGTTGTCTTATTGAATTTTGAGACAGATAAAAATTTGAATAGGCCTAAAAACAGAAGAATTCTGCTCGATTTTCTGCAGAATTCTAGAAAAGCTTGCTTTAGAATTCTCCCCCCTAGCGCCAGTCATGATCCTATGTTGGATCGTGACAATTAATCCTATTAATTATAAGTCATCTAAATAATGAAAAATAAATGATATTTAATAGCAAAGATAAAATAGACACAAAATGATGAATATATCTTAATTTTTTTTAAATAGAATAAGTATTGTTGAGGATTCTAAAATATTATAATGGACAAATAGAGAAAGACGGATTAAATTTTTACTGTCACGCAATTTATTTACTCCTATCATCAAACTAATTTGCGCAACTAAACATAGCTGTTTAAGTCAATTGTTTGGACCATTAAGTGTGAACATGAGAACATCGAAAACTTAAATGATACTCCCTTTATTTCAAATTAAGTGAATTATCGGGATATATTATACATATTTGAAAAAGAAATAAAGATAAAATTTAATTACGTTTTTCTATCTTTATCCTTTTCTAACTCCAAACACTCATTTAATAGAGTAAGAAATTTTCAAGAAAACAAGTCTTCGAAATCAACTTTAGAAACTCAATTAATGAAGGGCAAAATTGAAAAAAGAATTCCAGCATATCTCTTGAAAAGTGAACAATCCACTTATTTTGAAAACTCAAAAATTTCCCAAAAATTCACTTAATTGAAATAGAGAGATTATGTCTTTTAGTTTATTCTGAGAAAACAAAGAATAAGGGATGAAATATTTTTAATTTTTTTTTTGTAGTTCTAATTTTTACTTATGTGTTATAGTTTGACATCTATTACATCATCTATCATTTTCTCTTCTATGACATGTTTTTTTATCGTTCCATGATGATTTTAAGTATCATTTTAAATTTTTTCATGTCAATTAAAATAATAAATACAAGCATAATGTATTACATTACTCTTATTTATTAGATATTATTTTGAAGATTGAACATTATTATAAAGATTCTTTTTTTCATATTAAAGGTATAATTAAAACTAATTATCAAATTTATGGTTTATTAGGATAATTTTTCAAATGATAAAGTGGCAATAACATGGAACGGGAAAGTATCTACACTCACAATTTTGTGGTGTCTCGTGTCCCATATTTATATTAAGATTTAATTAAATATGAATTATTGTAAAAGAAAATTCTGTGAAATAACACACACCTCCTAACGAAGGTAATTGTATATATTGCTAGAATATAAATCCAAAATCATTGACTTAACACCAAATGGGCCTTTATTACTTCAATGCAAACGATTAACTGTTTCTCAGTGTAATACAATCTAAACTAAAATCAGTAGCAGATGTACCTTAGAATTGATTAAGATTGTTAAACTTAACTATTTGACCGATAACTATAAAAGATGAAAAACTTATCTTCAATTAATTTATGTGTTTCTAATTTTTTTTTCAAAAAGTATATCATTCATTTTTTTAATAGAAATGATCTAACTTGAGATTTTTTCATTTTAATTTTAATGAAATAATTTATAATCACATAAATATTTATTGCTTGATTTCAATCATTGGTACGAAAGTTTTATTTCTTTCACAAAACCAATTTTCATATCCAACAAGTCCTACTATAGTTAGGGTATGTCAAAATCAGTACAATGATGAGATAGTAAGAAGAATAGAGCAATGTGCTGTGAATCTGTTTTTTCATATATCTTCAACAACACTCATACATTGTGCTTATATAGCCAACAAATTACTTGGCTCACAAGAAATCTGTGACTCATTCTGTTAAAGTCATAACCGACTCTAACTAACTAACTCCCGTTCCAACTAACTCATCTAATAGACTTTTAGTTTACTCACTCTGACTCTTTTCATTTTAATACACCCCCTGGTAAGTGGAAGACATTCAACATGCCAAGCTTGGAAATCAGTGTACTATGTTGACCATTACATAGGCTTTTTGTTAGCATATCAGCAAGCTGAGAACCTGTAGGAACAAATGTTGGATGAACAAGACCACTTTTGATTTTCTCTAACAAAATAACAATCTATCTCTATGTGTTTAGTTCTCTCATGAAATATGGGATTGGAAGCTATATGTATAGCTGCTTGATTGTCACAATATAAAGTGATAGGAATAGATATATGGCAATTCAGCTCCTTTAACCCAGATTAATTCAGCCACTACCATTGCCATACTCCTGTATTCAGCTTCAACTGAGCTTCTACTGACTGTTTGCTGCTTCTTGGACTTCCAGGACAGTAGAGCATTTCTTAATTTGACCACATACCCGGTCACTGACCTCCTTGTGTTTGGACAAGCTGCCCAGTCAGAGTCACAATATACAGTTAATTCCTGTATTGTATTTGATGGAAAGTACAATCCAAAGCCTGTTAAACCTTTCAAGGACCTTATCACTCTCATGGCTGCTTCTAAATGGGACTGTTTTGGCTTCTGCATGAATTGACTAAGTACCTGTACTGCAAAGCATATGTCTGGTTTAGTAATGGTGAGGTAAATAGCTTTCCAACCAGCTTCTGATAACAAACTATACCCTCCAACACAGGATCACTTGTAATTCCCATATGCAAGTCAAAATCTACTGTTGTGAACTTGTGATTAGCCTCTAATGGTGTAGGAGATGGTTTAGCACCACTAAGTCCCATCTCTGAAATAGTTTAAGACTATACTTTCTCTGATTAAAAAGTATTCCTTTCTCTGATCTCATCACCTCAACCCCAAGGAAGTATCATAAATCTCCTAAGTCCTTGACTTTGAAATGGTTGTGTACAGTCTTCTTGACTTCCTCAATCAGTGTGGAATTGCTTCCTTTAATTAGCAGATCATCCACATACACCAGTATGATGGCAATGGCTATTCCTTCTTTCTTGGTAAACAATTAGTGATCATAGTGTAATACCCTGTGAAATTACCGAAACGTCCCTCAAATGTATCGTGCGCACAATGCGTCTTCCAAAGCTCCAATGAAAAATCCGAACCGGATTTGCTATCAACGCAGAAAATCAAGTCAGAAAATGGTCTCAACCCGATTTAAGAGCAACCAGATCGAAAAACGAATTGCACAATTTTGCATAAAATAGTAGCAAATCCACGCCCCTGGTGCGACACTGAGGGGGAATGGAGATGCACTTAGAAATTTTATTGTTTTTATCTTTTCGATGGGAATTGAATTTTCGAAAAAAGTCAAAAAATTATACTAGTCCACGCCCCTGGCGCGACGCAGACCAGCATGCAGTTTTTTTTTTTAAATCTTCTTTTATTATGGGAAGGGCATTTTGGTCCTTCCAAACCTATTCCTAACCCCTATAATGTGTTTTAAAGACTTTTTTATTACGATTAAGGGATAAAACCCCATCTTTTCTTAAGTAAACTATGTTCTAAGAGAGAGGAGAAGAAAAGAGACGATTGAGGGTTTCTAGTCCAAGTCTAAATTCTTGAAGAAAGAGTCAGTAATTCGTCATCCCGGTATGTAAAAGCTACCCAAAAATATGAAATTGTTCTCCTATGTACCTCAATGTATAGATTAAGTTTTAATTTGGTAGTTGAGGGTCTTGAGTGGTAGTTCTTGAAGAACTTCTTGAACATTATCTCTATTTCTTGAATATTATCTTTACTTTATGTATACTATCTCAAATTGGTGATCATCCTACATGTACTTACTGATCTTGTGCGTTATATTGCATGTTTCCCTTGTTGATACTTCAAGAACGAACCTAGGGGTTTTGTCTAGAGCATTGATCACATGATTGTATTAGTTAGTTGTGGTCCGGTTCTTGAATTAAACGAATTGAAGATTGATGATAATGAATTGAGAATCCCAAAGAGGTTGAATGTAATCTTAAAGAAATATTCCCAACTCCTCAAGTTATTGAACGAATAATGAATCAATGTCTTAGTCTGAAAGGGATTCAATGATGACAAGGGATGGATATTGACGTTTATGAGCATGTTGAATCTATGGGAGAAGTAACGAGTACCGAAATGGGTAAGAGTGAGTCCCATTCACACTCATAACTGCGTGGCTAGAGTAGGTGAGGATTGACCGTGAGCAACGAATGTTTCCTCAGTCTCAACAGAGGACTTAATATTATATCTATTTTGGATCCATTAGCGTACGCCTTCTACCCTGACAAGGTACTAGGCGGATGCCGCAATAACATAGCTTCATTGTACCATCACCAGCTCATAAGTGATGGGTGTAGGTCCAAGAAACTCCCATATAAGCTTCTCTCTTGATAGTACTTTTATGTCAATGTGATTTCATGGGTTTTAATGAATGTTAAATGAAATGGTATCTATTCCTTATTTCGAGATGAGATGTGATAAATGAATTGGTATTTCCATGTACCCTGCTTATCTTGCTTACTTTTAGCCTATTTTACATACAGTACATTCCACTTACTAATGCCCTTTTGGCATTGCATCATTTTATGATGCAGATTCTGTAGACAAAGGACTTCAGCAACCCAATCGTTGAGGTTCAGTGCTCTTATTTCAGACCTTGGTGAGTCCTCCCCTGCATTTGGAGGATGATTATGTCATTTGCTTTATTTCAATATTTTCTTTGATTGTGGTAAACATGGCCTATCATGATACCTTCTTAGAGGATATATATAGAGGCTTCATTGACATAGATGGTTAATTATTGATGTTGGGATTGTATGTTTCTCCCTTTCTTTCTTTGGAGATACTTCTTTCGTACTTATCATGATAGGTATTATGATAGCCCACTAATAGTCTGTTATTTCTTTATATCTTCCGCATATGAGTTGATTAAACGAATGCAATGAGACTAGGTAGTCCGCTTGAGGACTAGCAATAGTCTCTGAGTGTCAGTTACGCCTAGGGCACACTTCCGGGACATGACACATAGCTACTCTGTGAATACCCTGCATTAACGAGTGCATCTGTTAGCTTGATATTCCATTGCCTTGATGCTTGTTTCAGTCCATATAAGGACTTGACTAGCTTGCAAACTTTCTTTTCATTCTTTTGTAGCCAATACAGTCCATCCTGTTCTCTACCAATCCCCAGTACCTTGCCACTGTAAAGCCCCTAAAATATGCAGAATTTTGGGTAGAAACTGACAGAACAACTAAGTTCTTTGGTTATCTTTGACACTGATAACAAATTAAATTTGAAATAAGGCACATATAGAATATCCTTAATAGTGTGATTTTTCATAATTACTGTTTCTCCTGTATGTGTTACTTTGCATGCATCTCCTGTAGGTACTCGAACTCCATTACCTTGTTCCCTTTCAATTGTCTTAAGATCATTCAGTATTTTTCTAAGATGTGTTATATGATGAGATGCTTCTTTCTAGTTGAAGTAATTCTGATATTCCTCATCTGCAAGATAGTGGCCTCTTGAACCTCCAAGGCTAGATGCACCCTTGTCCAGATGTGCATGATGAGCCTGTGGATAGTTTTTCTTTCCAAAATTTGAACCAGGATCTCTGCTTCCTTGTGTTCCCAACTGTCTATTGCTTTTAAAATCTGGGGATATCCAACTAGTCTATAGCAATTCTTCTTCAGATGACCTTTATATCCACAACACTCAGATATAGTGCCAGTAACAGTTCCCATAGTTCCACCATTTATTGATTTCTTAGCTCTAAAATTATCTCTACTAATAGCAACAGACTCAGTGGATCATGACTAAGATCAATTGTTTCCCAATTTTCTGACTTTCCTCTTGTATTACAACAGAATAAGCTTGATTAACACTTAACACAGGATCTCTGAGAAGAATATCACTCCTAACATGATTGTAGGTCTCATTCAACCCCATTATGAATTGTAATAATCTTTGATTGTTCAAATGTTAAACATACTTGTTTTTGCACAACCACATATGGGAGGATGAGGTGCCAGTAGGTCCAATTCATCCCAACAATCCTTCAATTTTGAGTAGTAAACTGTGATCGA
>JAABOM020057675.1:0-14838 GCA_011800125.2 Solanum clarkiae
TTAAGCTAGTTAGTACTCTCCAACAGAGGTAGATAAGCGTAAACAATATCACAGTTACAACATCCTACTTACCTTGATAGCATACTATATTCATAGGAGGAGACAAACTTTTGAAACAACCATTATCATAAGAGAAAAATTGAACAAGCCATACATAAATCAAGAATATCACCGGAATATTCTTATAACTTATTCACGCATCAGCTTTACTCCTAACAACCTAAAAGATTCATGCTTAATGTGAAATTATAACAAACATGATTAAAAGGGACGATGACTCAAGATGTTGTAGTTCAAAACTGATAAACTGAGACAGAAACAGGGGGAAAACTTCTTAACTATATCATGAGGATAAAACCAAAATAATAAAGGAAATGGCAACCAATCCATGAAGCACCTGAACAACTAACTTCTACATATTAGACAACAAACCAACGATTAATCAAAAGTAGGATTAATAATGGCTCATAACAGTGGCCTTCAAACAAGAAAAACTTTATTTTCAGTTTACATATTAAAAGGAAAATGCAAAGCACAAAGTGACTAAACCAGGCAAAGCTTCAACAGATTAGAAAACTTAAGGTCATACGGATAACAATGCAAATAAAGTTGGAGTTTCAACATTTATGGTTCAAGATGACGATTTATGGCTAAAGAATGAGTTTTGTAAAGTGCCAGGCCAAAACAAGAAGCAGAAATGACCCTAACAGATAGTTTAACAAGCTATCTCCATACGGAAAACAAATTCATCTTGACACCTCGAAACAGACCTCAAAACGAGATACAGCATGCTAGGCAACAGCTAAAGGAATACCAGCAATATCAAGTCTTAAAACAGTAGTATCCCAAAACATAGCATAACAAATTGCAGTATCAACATACGCATGTGATTGCGGAAAGGGACTTCAATCAGTACATTTCCAGCAAACACAAACAGTTGCAAAGAAGATCTTTAGTCAGCATGATGGGAGAATCCATGAGATCTTCATGATTCAGATAATAGATTAGATATGTAAGTAAGAGGATAGCAATAAACAATAATCAATTTTGAGACTAAATGACTGCATCTTAAAGACACACGGCCACATCAAAACAGGGGTAACAAACCAAAGCTCGAGCATTATTGAGTAAATCAGATCCAAAGATGAACCAGACAAGATTGAGAGCCTTTCAACGACAAATAGCAGAAGCATTTTTCACTTCAACAGGGCTTTTTTAATCAAGCTAAATTCGCTATAGCTTCATAAATTCATATTCGAACACAGTACACGAAACTCGACATGAAGAGTAAGGTTGGCTTATTACCTTTTTTGGGGCAGCGATACTGAGACGATGAGCTTGACGAAGCTTCGATACCACAACGAATCGGTTTCTGGAAATTATTTTCTGGAAATTATTGAATGTTCAAACGAAATTTAGGATTTTTCTTCCTTTTTGATTGCGCAAACTTAGCTCGGAATCTCTCTATCTCCCCCTCTGTTTTTCGCTTTATTTTTCATTTTTTTTCACTGTTCTGTTGCTCCCCTTTTTTTTTCGTTTGAAATCGAGAAGAGGAGCTTCAAATAGCCCTCTTCCCATTAATGCAATGGATTAATTGGGGAAAAAAGAGGTACGGGTGAGGGGTTTTGCGGGGAAGAGGAAAAAAATTTGGGGAAAGGGAAATCGGTTCTGGCAAATAGGGACGACGCCGGGGAGGGGAAAGGGGAATGGGGCGGCTAGGGTTTATGGGAAAGGGGAATGGGGCGGCTAGGGTTTATGGGAAAGGGGAAAGGGGAGACTAGGGTTTATGGAAAAGGGGAATATGGGAAAAATGAAGGAGAAGAGGAAGGGTGAAGGAGATATCGGGCGCGTGGGGTGCACACGCCCATTTAAAGATTTTTTTTTAATTTGAAAATAATTGTTTAAAAATTGTTTAAATAAAAAATAAAATTTCGATGATTAAATTGACACCGTGGATGGTAAAAATTGGGTGTCAACAGTCGTAATGTAACTTCTGGGTGAGGGAAGATAGAAAGGATGTCATGAAGGCTCGTATGCATGCGGTTGACCTTCGATTCCGGGAATTGACTCGATAGAAAGAAGGAAAAAGAACTTTTCCTCAGTTTTCTAAACATGAAATTTTGGAATTTTTATTTGATTGGACTGAACTCCAGTAATAGGGCTACCTACGTATCTTATGAAATAAGAATCAGGTCAAACGTAGTTCAGTAGATGGTTTTTTCTGTTCTTTTTTTCAATTTTTTTATTTTTTTATTTTTTTTGTTTTGTTTTTTTTTCTTTGTTTTTTTTTGATTTTTTTTTTGCTTTCCTTGTTCAATTTTCAAAGCAAGAGTAAAGGAAACAAATTACACATCAACATGGGTGAAATGTGTGACCTAATATTTGGATTTAGAATGTTTGTCTTTCATCATATCAACCTTTAAAATGTCAATCAGAGCTTGAGACGTTTAAAGAAATCGAATCATATATAGTATCTCTTCACAGAATCAGCATTGACGGGCAGTTCAATCATTTTACCATCTATATCTGTTAAATACAAAGCACCGTTGGACAATACCTTCACTATAATGAATGGCCCTTGCCAGTGTGGAGAAAATTTTCCCTTACTCTCAACCTGGTGTGGTAGGACACGTCTCAATACTAATTTCCCCACTTCAAAATGCATGGGGCGAACATTCTTATTATATGCTCATGTTATTCTCTTCTGGTATAACTAACCATGACACACTGCTGCCAATTGCTTCTTATCAATTAAGCTTAGTTGCTCCAATCGTGTTCTGACTCATTCATCATCATCAATTTCAGCCTCTATAATAGTTCGGAGGGATGGAATCTCAACTTCTGCTGGTATAACTGCTTCAATCCTATATACTAGCGAATAAAGAGTAGTGCCTGTTGATGTATAAACTGTAGTGCGATAACCCAATAATGCAAAAGGTAGTTTTCCTGCCAATGTCGAGGACCTTGCACCATTTTGTGGAGTAACTTTTTTATATTCTTGTTAGCAGCTTCTACAGCCCCATTTGCCTTCGAGCGATATGGGGTTGAATTTCGATGTTCGATCTTAAATTGATGACACACCTCTCCCATTAAATTACTCTTAAGATTAGCAGTATTATCCATACTAATTATCTTTGGGATACTAAACCGACATATAACATTACGATGAATAAAGTCCACTACAGCCTTTTTTGTCATAGACTTGAAAGTCACTGCTTCTACCCACTTTGTGAAATAATCGATGGCTACCAAAATGAACCTGTGGCCATTTGATGCTTTAGGTTCGATCGACCCAATAACATCTATTCCCCAAGCCACAAAAGGCCAAGGAGGGTGGAGAATGTATCAAATCAACGTGCATTTGGCATTCATGGCACTAACGAACAAATTGTATGAAGTCTAGCTCCATGGTAAGCCAACAATAACCCGCTCGAAGTATTTTCTTTGCCAGAACATACTCAGGCATATGTGGCCCATAGACTCTTGAATGCACACAATCATGATGGTTGAAGCTTCTTTGGTATTTACAAACCTTAGAAGACCTAAATCAGGGGTCCTATTGTACAAGATCCCTCCACTTAAGAAGAAACCATTAGCTAGCCGTTGAATAGCTCTCTTTTGCTTACTAGTGGCGTTTATCAGATACTCACCCGATTGAAGGTATGCTTTGATATAATCGAACCGAGGTTTTCCATCAAGTTCTTCCTCGACCAAATTGCAATAAGCATGTTGGTCACGAATCTGTATGTATAGTGGGTCGATGTAAGCTTTATCTAGATGATGGAGCATTGAGGCTAGGGTGACCAAGGTATGCAATCTCATTATGAGTCCTAGGAATATGCCGAAACTTCACTGATATAAACTACTGACAAAGCTCTTTCAAGAAACTTTGATATGGGATGAGCTTTGTATCACGAGTTTTCCATTCTCCTTGAATTTGATGGACTAGCAAGTCAGAGTCTCCCAATACTAATAATTCTTGGATTCCCATGCCGATAACTAATCTTAAACCTAGGATACTAGCTTCGTACTCTGCCATATTATTGGTACAATAGAATCTGAGTTGGGCTGTTACAGGATAATATTCGCTAAACTCGGACATAAGAACGACTCCTATTCCAGCTCATTTTTTGTTAGAGGCCCCATCAAAGAACAACTTCCAGCCTCAGATGTTATCGAGAATGACTTCATCGGCACATAATACTTCTTCATCAGGAAAATAAGTCTTAATGGGCTTATATTAATCATCAATAGGTTTTTCTACCAAATGATCTGCGAAGGCTTGGACCTTCTATCGATGTTCGTATCACATAAATAATGTCAAATTCAGTCAGTAATATTTGCCATTTTGCAAGCCTGCCTGTGGGCATGGGCTTCTGAAAGATGTATTTCAAGGGATCCATGCAAGAAATGAGGTAAGTAGTGTAAGAAGACAGGTAATGCTTCCACTTCTGTGCCACCCAAGTCAAGGCGCAACATGTCCTTTCAAGAAGAGTGTACTTAGACTCGTAAGTAGTAAACTTCTTGCTGAGGTAATATATGGCCTGCTCCTTCTTACCAGAAACATCATGCTGACCAAGTACACATCCAAAAGAATTATCCAACACTGACATATATAATTTCAAAGGCCTACTCGGCTCGGGAGGGACCAATATGAGCCAATTTGATAAGTATCTTTTAATTTTATCAAATGCTTCTTGACAATTCTCAGTCCATTTGACCATGGCATTCTTCTTTAATAACTTAAAAATAGGCTCGCAAGTTGTTGTGAGTTGAGCGATGAATCTACTGATATAGTTTAACCACCCCAGGAGGCTCATCACCTTAGTTTTGTTTTTTGGCGGTGGTAATTCCTGAAGAATTTCTATCTTTGAAGGGTCTAATTCAATACCTCGCTGGCTAACTATGAACCCCAAAAGCTTCCCTGATGGTACACCAAACAACATTTTGCTGGATTAAGCTTGAAATTATACCTGTGAAGCCTTTCAAAGAATTTTCGCAGGTCTTTGACATGGTCTGATTGCTTTTTTGAGTTGATAATAACATCATCTACATAAATTTCTATTTCCCTATGCATCATGTCATGAAACATGGTGGTCATCTCTCTCATGTAAGTTGATCCTGCATTCTTTAACCTAAATGGCATGAGTCGATAATAATATGTACCCCATGATGTGATAAAAGACGTCTTTTCAGCATCTTCCTCATCCATAATAATTTGGTGGTACCCGGCATAACAATCCACAAATGATGCTTTTTCATGCTTAGCACAATTATCTAACAAAATGTGAATGTTGGGCAATGGAAAGCCATCTTTCGGAATTGCTTTGTTCAAATTGCGATAATCAATGCACATTCGAACCTTGCCATCTTTTTTAGGGACAAGGACAATATTGGCTAACCATGAAGGTTACTGAGCAACTTGAATGACCTTTGCCTCAAGTTGCTTGGTAATTTCCTCTTTAATTATTATAGTCATGTCGGTTTTAAGCTTTCTTAACTTTTGTTTGCAATTGTAGGGTCAGTTGGCAACTTGTGGACAACCATGTCAGTGCTCAACCCAAGCATATCATCATAAGACCATGCAAAAACATCTTTGTAGTCAAGTAAGGCTTGAGGTATCTCTTTTTTTGTTGCGGTTGAGAATGCACACTTATCTTAGTCTCCCTAATATTTTCATGATCTCCTAGATTGATTGCCTCTGTTTTGCTCATGTTAGGATTTGATTTATTCTCAAAATGTTAAAAATCCTTGCTTACTTCTCTGAATTCTTCATCTTCATCATCTTCGACTTCTTGATTTATTATTTTAGGATTAGATTGGATTTGAATATCCGACAAAAAATTCTGTGCACATGCCATATCACTAGAATCAATATCGGTAGAACTGTATAAAAGAAAAATAAATATATTAGGTAGAAATGAAAAATGAACCTAAATTTCATTGAAAAGGAAGATAAGAGGCCTTGAACAATAAGATAGAGATTTAAACTACAATTTTTGGGTACGTGGAAAAAGCATAAAGAAAAAACAAAGAAAGTTACCGAGACTCCTTCCTAATAGAAAGATGAATAGCCTCCCAATGGTTGAGCTACACGTCAGGGCTAATGGATTTTATGCCTTTGTTACTGGGTCCTTCCCCAATCTCAACTATATCAACCTTAATAAATAAATTTTGAAGATAGCAGTTCAATTCCACATCCACATCCAATACTGACTTTAGCAGTGGTGGCTTAGAAGGCTCAACAGTGTGGAATCAGACAAAGAACTCATCGATGGGCGGTATTGGCCTAACAAGTGACCCTTCTCCCTTTATCTCATTTTTGCCCCTCATTTTTTCTGTAGCTATGGGCTCGTACCCCAAGGCAAAAGTACCAGGGTTTTGAATGGGCTCAGTGGATGAGCTCTGCCTTGCAAGAATGCTCCTAAACCTTTTTCAGGTTCAAACCCATACCTTAACATTTCATTTATCATCATAACAGATGCAACAGGTAGTTGAGGATTTGGAATGAGATTCCCCTCGAGGATATGCTCAAAATCCACAATGTCACAAACTTGGTAACTAGTGTATTAGTCTCATTATTGGCTTCGATAAAGGCAATGGAAGAATCTTTATGGATAGACAGTCCCCATGAATAATTACTTCTTATCTATCATGTTCTAACTTGATCATTTGATACAATGTAGATGGGACTGCCCCGGTCTTATGCACCCGTGGTCTTCCCAACAACAAGTCTCAATATTAAACACTTGAAAATCTACTGCCAAATCAATAGGGCCTATTGTCAGTGTGAGCTCAGTCTCACCAATGGTATCAGTTTTAGCCCCATCGAAAGCTCTAATAGATACATTATTAGGCCGCACCTTTTGAATACTGATATTCAGTTTTTACAGAGTTGACAGAGGGCAAATATTAGCAATAGAACCTCCATCAATTAGAACTCAAGTGATATAGGAATGCTCACACTTTAAAGTTATATGAAGGCCTTCGTTGTGTCCAGTTCCTTCCATAGGTAGCTAGTTGACTCAAAGATTCTGCTAGTAATTTTCACTAGTTGACTTACAGTAACTTCCTTAGAAACATGTGCTTCATTAAAAAACTTCATTATAGACTTATGATGTTCATCTGAGTGTAATAACAGAGACAACAAAGTAATCTGTGCTGGTGTCTTCTCTAGCTATTCCATGATGGAATAGTCTGGTAATTTCATCTTTTTCAGAATTCTTTTGCTTTCTCCTCAGAAACTAGGCCCTTAACTGGCATTGGATCATTTCTTACATGTTTAGTCTTCCTTAACTCCATCAGGGCATAACATCTCCTTGAATGGGTCAAGATTCCTATTTCATCAACTTCGTTATTGATTTCTTTCCCCTTGTATGTCACAATGGTATGCTTATAGTTCCAAGGAACAACCTTAGGTGTATTCATTGGAAGTTGAGACACTGGCTTAATGATCACTGGTGAGGTAGGGGCCCCTTTCACAACCAAGATAGGCTTGTTCGTTCGTGTGATAGCAATTAGCTTTGGTTCTTTTTCGCTTGCCCAAGCATCATTAACAGGTCCTTTCACAACTAGGATGGGCACGCTGGATGGACCTAGCCTTTCTGCATCTCTTCTACATTCGAAGGCACTATCTTTGTCAAATCAACCGCATTTGTTGCACTCTCTGCACTGGCTTTAACCTTAAGGATAGGCTTGTATGGGATCGCCATCTCCTCGACACCATTGATCACTTCCAACATAGTGGTTTAATTATGCACAGGCAATGGATTTTGATTGATGTTTAGATCCTCTAACTCTGCACTATGATTTCATACATATCAATCAAGTGTTGGATTGCCCTTTTCAAATGCCAACATTTTTCTATGTTGTGCCCTGGGGCATCGGAACAATATGCACATCTTTAGGAATAATCCAGGTTTTGGGGGGAGGATTTGGGACCTTTATTTCAATAAGGCTCAGAACATCAAAGACCTTAATTTTTGGAATAAGCTGGCATATGATTCTCTAATAGGAGTGAAGTCATCCCTAGATGCCTTCTCTTTCTTGTGCACTAGTCTAGGAAGAAAATTGACTTTAGTGGTATTTTGGTAACTTTTAGGGGGTGGGGGTTAAATTTGAGGAGTTGGTGCACGACATTATAGATAAGATGGTGGTTGAACATATGGTTGTGAATTGTAAATGGGATACTGTGGATGCGGAGTAGGATATGGTGAAATTTAAGAAGGAAAGTGTTGTATGGGGTTGTATGGAATACGTACATAGGTCCTGGGTCCTGATACAATGTTAGCCACATCTTTCTTCCTTCTCTTTCCTGCAAGATTTCCTGAGCCATTCTAAAGTACTTGTGTTGTGGCTTTTAAAGCAGTTTGACTCACAATCTTTCCTGATTTAATGCCACTTTCCACCATTTACCCAACCTTAATAACCTAAGCAAATGTTTTTCCAAGGACAGAGAGCAAGTAATGGAAGTAGTTAGGTTCTTGTGTTTAGAGAAAGAAATCAATCATCTCTGAGTCCTTCATTGGGGGTTTAACCCCAGTAGCTTGTTCTCTCCATCTAATCGCGTATTCACAAAAGTTTTTAGTAGTCCTTTTCCTCATATTCGCCAGTAAGGTGCAGTATGGAACGATGTCAATGTTGTACTGAAATTGTTGCACAAAACACCGAGCCAAATCATCCCATGTATGCCAGTTGGTAATGTCTTGGTCTATAAACCATTTCGATGCAATTCCTACTAGAATTTCACCAAAATAAGCTATGAGTAATTCCTCTTTGCCTTCAGCACCACTTAGTTGATTGTAGTGCCTTTTCAAATGGGCAATAGGGTCTCCATGGCCGTTATACTTCTCAAACTTTGGGACCTTAAACCCGATAGGTAAGTGGACATTGGGAGACATGCACAAATCGTTGAATGAGATGCCTTTGTGGCCTCGTAATCCCTGCATGTCCCTCACACTTTTTTCCAAGCTTTTCACTTTTCAAGCCATTTCTTCATGTTCCTCACTTTTAGTGGATTTAGCAACCTAGATAGGGGAACTATGATGATAAGAGCTTGTAATTTTAAAAGTTAGCTCAGGGGCATAGCTCTAATGATTTTGAACTTGAGATGGGGAATCATCATTGGATTTTGGCACTGGCGTCGGTTGAGGGACCATATTAGTTTGTGCAACTTAAACAAAAAGAGGATTACTTATCATAGGCATAGCCATAGGGCGTCCAGTGGATGCTCCAACGAAGTTGAAAGTGTTAACCTATAGGCCAAATCCGATTGGATAAGTTGGATTATTTGTTGGGACTAGGATAGGGGATGGCATATTAGAACTTAGATATTCGTGGATTGAAGATGGTGGAGCATGTCCATTCATCCAAGCTTCATACATCTCAGCTATTTATTGTCTCAACATCCTTACTTCCTCTACTTTCACCTCTTCCGATGAAACCATCTAGTTCTCATCATGGTCCACCTCTTTTCCATCTTGGCAAGACATTTTCTCTTTCCCTTTTGACCTTGTATAGTATGGATGTGATGCCATCTTAATCACGAACCAATCACCTTTAAATTACTTTTGTTCCTTTCTCTATCTCTCTTTCTCTCTCCCACACTCTCTTTGTGAAGTAGCAAGCGGATTAGCATTAAAAGTTTTGTAGATTACAAACACATGTTATACGTTTTCCTTCTTATCTTGGGAGGCCTTATGTTTCATCTCGGCATGCCTAAGCACGTTTTTCCTCTTTTGTTACTATAATTGTTATCATTGTCAGTATAAAATATACACATATTTTTTAGAAGATTTTGATCGAACCCATTAGGTTGGCCACGTATCATGCTAGTGCATGAATTAGATCTTTACGTAGTTCGAGGTGAATTTTTTTCTAATTATATAACATATATATATTCTTAAAGACAAATTTTTAAGAAAATAAGACATGAAATGAGAATCACTTAAAATGTCTTTCAACAAATTTCGAGACACAAACAATCATCACTAAACAAACTAAACTAGAATTTAAATAGACTCAACTAGATAAAAGGTGGAATAATGGATGAAAGGAAACGACTCAAACTAACAGAATGTAACAAAACAAAATAAAAGTTATTATACTCATGCCCCAGGAACCAACCACGTACATGACTTCGACGTTCTCACTCACGGATCATGCGGTGTCATATGTCCTCCCACCTCCAAGTATATATCCTGCAAGGAGGTTGTGAGATATTTGGCAAAATCAGGTACACCTGCTAGAAATTTTGCATGGTTCATCCCTGGGTAATCTAAGCCCATTTGTGAAGTGCTATTAGCTAGGAGATGGACCTTTGTGTGACGCGTGTTGCAAGTTTGACCCCACCACGTATCTGCTGGTCACGAGCTGTAATTATATCTTTAGCAGATTTTTCTCCAGTTGACGCTAACTCCAGTTCTTCTCGCAGCTTTCCCCTCTCACGGATCCACTGGGACCTCTCTTGGTTAAAATCGGTCTGACCTTTCTGATCCCAACCTCTTAGTTGTAGTTGTTGAGATGACGCCAATTCTGCTACTTGTGTCCCCCTAATTGTTACCAACTTAATCTGCCCTTGAAGAAAAACTTCCTTTTGAGCTGCCTTAGCCCTTTCTTCATCAAGCTTTGCTTGTTTCCGAGTTAGAGCAACTTTCACACACTCCAAGTCTGCTTTCAGTGCCTAATTAATGGCAAGGTAATCGCACATGGCTAACTCGATCCTTATATTTATCTCTACCTCATTGTCAATCGACTCTTTTACAAATCTCTCTGGTTTAACTTGCAAAGGTGGTTGTTTTTTGAACCAATTAGAGTATCCTGGGTGAACCTCTCCTCTATCACGCTCCCTAACCATAGTTCAAGTCCCATGATAAGCCAACCATCCTAAATCTTCTAGGCTAGTCCTTCAGGAGGGGCAGTCCCCGGTCTTATTTCAAAAACGAACTTTTTCATTTCCTCAGTGATAGGGATTATCTGTCGTCTTCCTAGCTGAGGTAGGACACGCAACGGTACATATGGCTGGACGCCCTTAATACCCATCAACAATAAGAAAGTGTGAACAGGTGACATGTGTATGACCTCCGACTAAGGGAAGCAAGGGAAGTTCTATGTGATCTCATCTGAAGTTAGCGAACATAAATGCTCGATCCAAGCATTGACCCCTTCCAGACACTCGTACTTTTCGACCCTTTTATCATGGTTTGTGATGTAATCGCTGCAATCCAGAATAAACCTTGCCAAATTATGAGGTTGATAGAGATGTTCTATTATCCACAATTGCAATAATATGTTGCAACGTTCAAAGAATCCCTTTCCCCTCTGGCAGGCTATCAAAGCACGATAAATATAGACTAAGATCATTGGGATGATGGTACGACCCTCTTTCTCAATCAATACGTTCACTACCCTGGCTAAGTGGATGTTAATCTTCTTATTTCTCCTTGGAAAGACTGTTGTTCCCAAAAAAGCTACCATTTAAAGCAAAATGCCTGTGGACTTTCCATGTTTCGAAGCTTCCTTTGTTGCAAAGTTGTTTCCCACATTGTTGGAACCCTTCTTCCTCTCCGTACCTATCATATAAAAACTGTAATGAGATCCAGCCTTTGGCCAAGGATTCCACCTTGGTTTTGCAGATGTTCATATGAAAGAAGAATTTGTTGATGGAGATGTTCCTCAAAGCCGCAAGTTTCTGACGATGTAATTTTACCCCAAATCCAGTAAATCCTGCTATTTCCTCCAAGGTTGGGGTGAGTTTGAAATTATTGAAATGAAACACATTATTTGTGGGATCTCAAAAGGATATCAATGCTTTAATAACGTTTTTCATAGGGTTTACTTGCATAATTCTGTTCAAGAAGCCCAAATACTTGAATATATTTCCCTGCCCTGTCAGAACCATATCGTTCCACCATGCCCAGAGTAGCACAAAAGTACAATCCATGACTTAAAGTGGTATATTTGCATCCCTTTTCATCTCTGACACTTTTCTCGAACCGGTGTAGACATGCTGTACCTAGGGGAAGAAGAGGGAAATTCAAGGAACATCTAAACCTGCAAGACACCTAACTTAATGATCGCTTAGACTATTACTCAAGAAGATGTGGAACGACAATGAAAGTATTTTCTTAGGTCAAAGGATTTGGAGAGAAAGGGGTAAGGACTCGTTCCTACAGGGAGAATACTTTTCGAATGTCGTGACCTGACTTAAACAACCTAAATTAAAATACAATTTGCCCAAGTTTAAAATAAATAAATAAACAAATAATAAGCACTGACGCAATTTCTTTGGTGATATTTTTTCTTCCTACTCTGAAAATAACTAAGTGTGACTGATGATTTTATTTGAAAGCTTTCCAGTTAGAAAAACTTTAATGATGTGTTTAAATGTATGACACACTTTTAATGTTAAGATTGTGTGAAAGCAAAATTATTTGAAATAATTTCTGTCATAATTTTTTTTACATAGATTAATTTAGGATGATATAAAATATTGTTATACCCTATTTATTGTTCTACTATTGTTATTATTTTTATTTTTAATTGTAATTATTATTTTTTTTAAAAAAAGGACAGATTTGTAAAAAAAATGACAATATAGTTTAATTTGCATATGAAAATACTGAGCTCTTGAGATCATTGGTTTTACAAAGATAAATTATCAAAAGAAATTATTTTATTAATTTTGATGTGGTAGCCTAAAGCCGATAAAAAACCTAGGCCTTCCCAAGAACATTGCAAATAACACACAAAACGCACATATAGGTTAAGTAAAAAGGGACACCTGTCCTAGACGGACCCAACCCTAGAGTCGAGTCCCACTAAGTCAAATACGAATGATGTAAATAGGCAGAGTCTAATAAGGATACCCACGAATGTGTTTCTGTTTGACTAGGTCTAAACCTAGTAGAAATAGTTATTTAGACTGGCTTTACTCGAGCGGACAATCGAGCCAAGGAGGGGCAATTTATCAGTAGCAGCGCTATTCCGACTTCATTGCTGGTCCAACCCTGCCTAACATGTGCAACTAATAATCCTTCACTAGGTGCCAAGACACTCCAACTTTATCTCAATAGAAAGTAGGATGCACAACTGCATTCCTGGCTATCCTATGCTTTCAGAGATTCAGAGAGGGTGCATGAGAGAAGACAATTTATAGATCATGCAACTACAATACAAGTGAGCAAATACGACATTAATCCAACGAACACAATATATCCAAATAATAAGAACAAGTATCAATCAATATAGCAAAGCTCAAATTCTTATTATCCCCAGCGGAGTCACCAGTCTGTCACACCCCTATTTTTTCCGCCGTCAGTTTTGGAAGATAGAGTTTTTCAACCTAAAGTGATACTTTGAAAAGAGATTATATTTGCTATTATTCAAAGTCACTACTTGGAATTGTGTTTTGGTGTTCCAAGTCACCTCATTTAAATCCCTAAGCAAAAGGAAATTGACTCTTTTATTATTGATCTATAAATACAAAGACAGGGTAAGGAATTCTGTTGATCGAGGGGAATGTGTTAGGCACCTCCCAAGTCTCGTGGTTCTAGCACGACCGCTTTTATCAACCTATACTTGTCTTAATTATTTTTTAGGACAAATTGTGTTTACAAACCTTAATTTGCTCATTTGTTTTATAATTATGAATTTTAGGAGTCTCAACTTAGATGCGTCACCGCATTCTTCATCTAGACGTTAGAGGCATGATTGTCTTCTCTACATCTTACAAATTCTCTATAATCCAATTTTAATCTGGATTAATGAAAAAGTTTATTATGAAACTCATTTGGGTCATGGTGTGTCATCGCATCCTTGAAATTTTTTTTAGCATCTCCACAAAGATGTGAAACTACATTCTTCATAAAGAATAAATTATTATTTTTATTATTATTTAAAAATATATTTTTTTGATAAATTTATATTTTTAGGAAATGAAATCTATGCTCGTCTAACAAGAAGGACATTTATAATCTCTTGTAAATTTGAGATTATCCTTCCTAATTTTTCTATTATATAATTCGCAACAAGGTCTTGAATTAACCTACGCTCAACTTTTGCTCCTTTTATTGTGCGGTCTGGCGAACCATAACTTGTGTTCGAATGCTACAAGCCTTAGTAGTTCTCGAAGTCATAAAAAAGTATATTTGGAAAGAGCTGTCAATTATATTCATCATTCAGATGTTATCATAAAAATTAAAATACGAAAATAATAATAGAAACTTAGACAATAAATCTGCTTAAATATGAAGCAAATTATGTGTTGTTTAAACATGAAATAAATAAATAAATAGAGATAATTACATAATATGTCAATTTTACTCAAAGCTTCACAATTCAAATTAACATACTTCAATAATATAATGTCAAATTTAATAGACTTAAAATTTTAGCAGCTTTGTAGCATTAGAACATGTCTTATACAATTGTGACTCCAAATCATACAATAAAAATAAAATGTTACCTTTGGTGAATACTAATTCACAAGAAGAAAATGACTGTGACTAAGAGTCATGAATCCGAAATCACGAAAGTAAACCTCGAACTCAACATTTATTTTTCTCTAGTGGTGTTTTTGAGAGTTTTTTTGGTTTTGTGTAGGTTTTTTTTTGTTGTGTGTATGAAGTGTGCGTGAAAAAAGAAAGAAGTAGATGACTTTCTTTTTGTTAAGCCGTGTGTGTGCGTTGTGTGCTTTTTGTTTTTGATTTGGTTGCCAGTATATGTTGTACATATGAAAAAAAAATGTTGTGAATATGAATATCCTTTTTTTTGTAGGCTGTGTATGAATGTATATATGTAGAGTTGGGGTTTAAAGTTAATGGGGGAGTGGGGATGTGA
>JAABOM020057676.1:0-14836 GCA_011800125.2 Solanum clarkiae
GAGATTAGATAAATGTCACCACTTACATTCTTTATGTCTTTGGCTCATTAGTAGAGTTTATTGATTGAATGATTGTGATGAAACTAAGTAGTTCTCAAGGGGACTAGCAATAGTCTTCGGGTGCTGGCCACGTCTTCGGTACCCTTCTGAGGCATCTAAAGCTATCCCAAAATTTGATGTCACATGTACAAGCCTCTATTTTAATAGAATTTGAATGAAATTTAATACAAGTCTTGATTTCTTGCTACTCAAATAGACCAAACATAAAAATAGAAACAAGGGATTTTGCCGTAAGACAACAACTACTACTTGAAGTATCCTTAGAAGCCTCGAATGATCAAGGTGTCACATCCCAGGAGGATTCCCTTGGCGTGGTCGGCAGGCAAACAATATTGCTAGTCCCTAAGAGAACCATTTGGCCTTATCATCACATCATACTCAACAATGGAAGAAAATACTCTAGTAAAATAACATGAAGTAAACTAAAAATAATCAAGTCTTTATAAAACTAGAAAATTTTCAATGAAGAAGAGTTGGAAAGAAATAAAAATCATTATCATATACTCAATGTCTATGAAGCTTCTATACTCATCTAGAAGGTGCAAAGACAAGTTTCGGGCTACCTCAAATGAACTAAAAATAAGTACTCAGCATAAATAAGAAAAAGGCTGCTCCGGATAGCAAGGAGCGCTCACCAACTTTGAAAGGAAGGAATTGGACCTCAATGATGCGCTTACTGAAGTCCTCTATCACCTATATTTGCATCATTAACAATGCAGGCCTTAAAGGATGTCAATACATAGAATATACTGGTATATAAAATGACTCAAGAAACAAATAAGGCTTGGACATCAATCAATCAGCTTGGCTCAACAATCAGCTCAACAAGGCATGGATTAACTTAATCAATTTGTAGATTTAAGAATAAAATTATGCTTTGAAAAGAACTCAGTGTTGTGCAACTCGTTTAAAGTAAATGTTTCAAGTCATCTCATGTATTGTTTGGGAGTTTCTCTTAATCGATATAACTCCCACCACCTTTAGTTTAGTGATGTACAACAAAGATGATGTCATTGCCACGCCCGTCTAATACTTTCCAAGGTAAAGGATGTTCAATTCTCTTGGATCCATAATAAATGTCCATCTTTTTGGGATATGAGTCACCTGAATTAATGACACAACTATCCTACGCAGGCAACGAGTTTATGGGTTAGAGTTGTCATTTACCCATTTCCATAGCGGTGCTCAATACTCCTCCCAAGATTAAAATATACTCAACTCATTCAATCCAATCAACTCATTAGGCTCACTCTAATCAAACTCAATCCAATCACTCAATAAATCAACAAATTAAGATTATCAATCACACTTGCTAGCCAAACTCAATAAATCATTTAAGACGCTAACTCATACGGTTATTTAAACTTCAATCAGTCATGCTTATCATATAAAACATGTAATATTCCCAATATATATGTATAGACAAATAATATGCTCCTCATGCTCGACCTTTGGTGTAGCCGACACTCAGAGACTATTGCTAGTCCCCAAGCGAACCACTTGGCCTCTTCGTCACATTATACTCACAATGGAAGAATGTATTCTAGTAAAAGACCACGAAATAAACTAAATAATCAAGTCTTTGTAAAATCAAAAGATTTTCAATGAACAAGAGTTGGAAAGAAGTAACAATCATCATCCTCTACTCAATGTCTATAAACCTTCTATACTTATCTAGAATGTACCAAGACAAGTCCCGAGCTACCTCAAATGAATTAAATATAAATACTCAGCATAAAAAAGAAAAAGGCTCCTCTAGATAGCAAGGAGGGTTCACCAACTCTGGAAGCAAGGAACTAGACCTCAATGGTGCACTTGCTGAAGTCCTTTATCACCTATATTTGTATTATAAATAATGCAGGCCTAAAAGCATGTCAATGCATGCAATATACTGGTATGTAAAATGGCTCAAGAAACAAACAAAGCTCGAATATCAATCAATTAACTCGTCTCAACAATCAGCTCAACAAGTCATGTCTTAACTCAATGACTATGCAAATTTAAGAGTAAAATTATGCTTTAAAAAGATACTCAGTGGTATGCAAGTCATTTCAAATAAATGTTTCAAGTCATCTCATGTATTGCTTAGGAGTTTCTCTTAACCGACATAACTACCACCACCTTTAGTTTGGTGATGTATAACGAATGCGACGTCGTTGTCACGCCGATCCAATACTTGCCAAGGTAAAGGACGCTCAACTCTCTCTTGTATCCATAGTAAATGTTCATCTTTCTGGGACATTAGTCGCCCGAATTAATGACACAACTATCCTACGCTAGCGATGTAGTTTATAAGTTAAAGTTGTTATTTACTCGTTCCCATATTGGTGCTCAATACTCTCCCCAAGACTAAAATATGCTCAACTCATTAGGCTCACTCCAATCAAACTCAATTCAATCACTCAACAAATCAACAAATTAAGACTGTCAATGATACATGCTATCCGAACTCACCAAATTATTTAAGACACTAACTTATATGGTCATTTAAACTTCGATTAATCATGCTCATTACATAAAATACGTATGATGCCCAATATATATGTATAGACAAATAATATGCTTAGTTATGCCCAAGTATCTCAACTCAAACATTCACACTGTAATCTCAACTCAATCAATGCAATAGGAATTTATTAAGATGATGCAATTTAGGGTTCATGAATGTCACACATAGTTTGATGCTTCAATCTCTTATAACTAGTACATAACTCAACAATTCATTCGTAAATGTTCATAAAAACTCAATAAGAAAGAAAAACAACTCAAAGATTAAGATTTTGGGGATTTCTCTGCTTAATTTCCCACATTCTAATTCGATCATGAGGATGAAAGGATGCATGGACGACTCAACCTAATAATTTAGGTGGCCTTACATACCTGGGACGAAGTTTGATGATCAGCTGGCAAGGATTTATGCTCCAACTGCTCGAATCCTTAGCTCTTCTTCTCCTCTCTTAGCCCTAGGTTTTGTTAGAATGACGAAGAAAGCTTAGAAATAGGTTTAAAAATCTTATTTAAGCAAAAACCAACCTCTACAAGTCATGGGTTAAGTTTAGGAGGGGTAAGAAAAAGTCTAGAACGCCCCTTAAAAAACTGAAAAATTTGTACTACGGTGAGCCAAGTCCTCATCATGGACTTGCTCCCTCCTAGTACATTTTTCGTAAAAAATTTTTAATCAGTTTTATAATCTCATAGAAAATATTGGAATCACCATTAAGTCCAAATCTGCGATACGAATCTCTTGCGCACTCTTCTGGAATTGCGTTTTTTCTCCAAAAATTTTATCTTTTGATTCAGTTATCGTAAAATTCAACCAAGATCATTTTTTCATATAATTTTTTGTGCTAAATGAGATTTCGACCTAAGATTTATCGAAAAAGTTTGAAAAAATGCATTATGCAACCATTCTCTTACCTAGGGGTATTTTGATAATTTTATCAGGTGTAACAAAAGGGAAAAATGCTACTGACTGTCGAGGCTCTAAACCTCCACAAGTGTAGAAGTAAGGTAAGTACCCAATAACACAGTAACCAACAAATGTAATCTAAGCTTATATATAGTAATGAAGAACGCAAGTACTTCTTTCATCCCAACCATATATCTTCAAAAACTACAACTTTGCATGTAGGAAATGTAGAACATACAACATACACAAATATAAACATATAGAAAGAGATATGCAGATTTGTTTATACAATTCCATCGGTTCCACAATTTCAAGGAAACATAGTCAACATGAACAACAGTTCGAGACATACATATATACATATCAACCGTTAACTCAAAATTTTACTTACAATCCAATCATGAATTAGAGGCAAAATGATGCAATGCAATGGTATATAATCATAATAAATATTTATTTTATGATACATATTCATTGATCAACTCAGGCTGAAACCCATAGAGGTCTCATATAAATCATGTATCCATGAAAAATAACATCGTCAATATCACATGCTAGAATATGGCATTGGCCTTCGGAAATAACCTCAGCAATATCATCCATAAGAAATGATCTCGACTGTCAAAATATGACCTCGATAATATCACAATCAGTGGAGATCTCGGCCTCAAATATCAGTATCTCTCACAATAACCTCGATTGATAGAAACCTCAGTCTCAAATAATCAAGATAGTTCTCTTATCGTACTTTCACAATCCAATACAACTAAGTATATATAGCTCAACACAGTGTGGCTCAACATTTATCAATAATTACATCATTATTCATCAATAATCAACTCATAATACGTACATCATCTCCCATATCCGGATTTTCACATTAGCACATCAGTTAACACATCATAGATAATACCTCATTTTATATCATAAAACATAACATAAGATTTCACAATTCAAGTAATGCATGTTTCACATCATTCACGTAATTAGAAAATACAAGGTTCAACACACTTAATGTAACACCTCTCACGGGCATCAGAAATGCCCTATAGTGTATTTCTTGAATATCTCAAAATCTGTGCATTATGTTTTGCTACGGGGGGCCAAGGCAGTGTGCCTCCGTGACTGAGCTGCATCACACCTTGGGCATGGCTCAGTGTAATTGTTGCTCCGTGATTGGTCCGCATTACACCTAGGGCGCAGATTAGTAGAAAAATTTCCTTATTTTTCCAGTTTCACCCAAGAGCGATTGGGTAATAACCTAATGCCTATATATACGGAATACCCTAATTCCCACCATTTCCAAGTGCAAAACACTAAAAACCCTCCCAAAATCCTCTCAATTCATCATCAAATCCTCCATTCAATCTCAAGAATCTGAAGAACTTATTTTGGATTTCAAGAACCCAACTCAAGCCTCGAGTTTTCCTCCAATTTTATTCAAGAAACTCCAAGGTTTAGGTATGTGGATTTTATTGTGGTAACCTACCTTCCCACAAGCCCAACCATTTTCTTCTCCTACTACATGAAATTTATGAATCTTTATGGGTATTTCATGAACTCTTGCATATGATATTACTATTATGAATTCTATGATGGTTTATTTTTGTGCATTATCATGAAGTAAAATATCATGTGGAATTTCTGGATTTATATGAGTATTGAGGAAGTCTTGACTAGGATTTTTCTTGATAAGATAAATTTCATGTTCCCATGTCCATATTTTGGAAGATGATGTATATTATTATGATAGGTTGATTAAGGGTGATTTAAAACTAATTATTTTTCCTATGTGTTTTGAAATATGATTTTTTAAATAATGAGGGTTTTACTACAATATTGGTGGATTGGTTTGAATGACTTAAAAATGAGTTAGTTTTACTCTTCTCTTGTTTTAGACTCTTGAAATACATGTTTTTAACTACGTCTATATATACCCACCATATTTGGCTAAATTTACTTGACAAGAATTTTCATGTTGATGAAAGATTATTGCATTAATTACAAGGAAAGCATAAAGTATGGGCTCCAAAGCCTGTATTAAACTCATGTAAAGTTTCTATGATATGCAAGTAATATGTTGAGCCCTTATTTTATATTTCTACCCTCTTGTGAGTGAATAATGCCTACATGAAGGGGGCAAGAAAATAACTATATATCCTCATGTTCACATGAAGGGGTCAAGCATAATCACCAATTTACCCTCATGTGCCACTAAAGCTTACTAGTAAGAGGACAAGCATGTTACAATCTCTACCCTCATGTGTGTTGTGATGCCTACTAGAAGAGATCAAGTCTATGCTTTGTTTTTACCCTCTAGTACAAGGTATACGCCATGTCTAGGGGACAAGAATTTGAATGAGCTACTCACGCCATGCTATCAGGTTTTTACAAGTCACTCATGTTATGATTGAATTTATAATTATTTAAAGTGTTTTGTGGGATTGGGCTTAGAACAGAATGAGGCTTAAGGTGGGGGCTTGATCCAAGAGGTCCTTATATAATATTTTGGTCTCTTAACTATGCGCCACCATAGATTTATATTATTTCCCTAAATGGGCTTTACTAGTGGATCCATCTAGGACAAGTTCTCCACTTTGGGGGGTCACGCTTGGTTTACCTTGGCAAGTAGATCACTCCTTCTCCGGTGGGGAGTCATGCATCGGGTTTTCAAGTAGTAGTATGCTTGGTATTATATGTCGGTTAGAGTCTCCTCCCACATATATATGATATATTATGCAAGTTTGATTTTCTTCATGCTTGTTTCAACTTAAGCATTGATTATACATGTCATATTGAGCCTATATCTATTAATTATGATTATACATCTTGATTATTGTGTCTTATGTTCCTTGTTGCATTATACCACGCATACTTAGTATATTCCAAGTACTAACACATACTTTTTGCCTACATGATCTTACCATATAGGGATCGGAGTTCCTATTTGTCCCTCTCTTCATGGCTAGACAATTTATTCAAAGATTTCTATTGGTGAGTCCTCTACTTTGGGGTCAACATCTGTTTACCCTCATGCTTTTATTTGGACTATTCTATTTTTTTAGATACTACCTTTGAGGGTGAGCCCGGGAGATGTCTTGGCCCCCACTCCATCAGTAGTTAGAGGTGTTGTTAGATATATGGGTTGTATGTCATGAGCTTGACTCTTATTATGTCTTTAGATAGTTGGAGTTTTCGCTTAGTCCCTTATTCCCTCTTTGTGGTGAATGTTTGCTATGTTGACAAGTTGGATGTCCCAAGTCCCTAAATCCCTCCATAGCGTGAGTCATACTTACCCGCCTCTTAAACTTATTTGCTATGTGATTCATGTTTATCCCCTTACTTCTAACATCCCCATAGAGTGAGTCCAAAGCCCCATTTTCCTTAGAAATTATGTGCTTTGTGCTTATTTGTCTCTTATTGCTTCCGTGAAACCAATGATATGCTACGCATGCTAAAGAGGATTGTTTGGGAGTCCCTTTGGGTTCCCACTCATTGTGTCACGTCTAGGCCCTAGGTTTGGTCATGACAAGCTTGGTATCAGAGTACTAAGTTTATAAATGGTCCTCGAAAATCCAATACACCACATCAAGTAGAGTCTTGTTCATGGTTGTGAAGCGCACCACAACTATGAATAAGAGACTATGAGGCGTTTTAGGATATACATCACTTCTTCATGATCTATGTCGTGCGGTAAAGCTAAGTCCTCTAAGGCATATTTCTAATTCCTAACCATTACAGTTCAGAATATGTCTCAAGCTATTATGAATGGTTGACAAGACAGTAACCATCCGTCGCTCAAGGTTTAATTTCCCAATAATGACATATCGAATATAGAGATTCGCAATGCTCTATGGTGATTGGCCAAAGTTGTAACCGTTTAACTCTACCAACAAGCGGGCGCCCCCCGAAGTTTCGAATGATAAGAGGAGAGGGAGAAAAGCTAAGAGAGCCCGAATTGATGGTGCTTCATCTTCTACTAGTCTTTTGGAACCCAAGTATAAAGCGGAAAGGCTCTCTCTCACCATTTGTCAAGGATGTGGAATGAAGCATCCAGAAAGGTGTTTGGTTAGCATTGAAGGTTGTTTCAAGTATGGCGATATTAGGTATAAGATGAGAGATTGTCTTGTGGCCTTCGCAGAAGGGAGAAGAAGGGTTCAATTTGAAGTTGGACTCCCACATGCTAAGCTCGATGTAATGGTGCACCAAGTTCTCTTAGGTGCCCAAAATGTGGAAGGAATCATGTTGGCACATGTTTGAGAAACACGGGTGCATGTTTTTGGTATAGCAAGATAAGCCACAAGATTGTTGACTGTCCATATGCTCAAAGTAAAGACAAAGGTGATCGTCCTCAAGGACATAGTGCTCATGAAACTCAAAAGGCACAAGATGGTGCCAAGGGTGGTGGTGCTATTTTTCCTAAGTGTTGAAGGTGTGGGAAGAAACATGGTGGCATTTGTTGAAGAGGACCGAGTGATTGTTTTGGTTGTGGAAAAATGGGGCACCAAATCTCTGAGTGTCCTTATATTGCTAAAATAGGTAAGAAAGGGTCTCCTCATGGTCAACTGGTCCCAAGAGGGAAAGTTCAAGAAGGTTCCCACACACTAACAATAGGTTCATGTGGAAATCGATTCTATAATCTTCAAGAGAGGCAAGAGGTGGATGAGGCCTTCAATGTTATCACCAATACATTAAAGGTTTTATGATTATGATGTCTATGATTTATTGGATTCGGGTGCCACTTTTTCTTTCATTACTCCATTTGCTTGTAATAGGCTTGAAATGTATTTCGAATCATTATGTTAACCCTTTGAGGTGTATACCTCCGTTTGTGAGTCAATGGTTGCTACACGAGTCTATAGAGTTTGTCTCGTGTCTATATTGCATATAGTTTTTCCTTAGGGTTTTGTTGAGCTTGACATGGTGGATTTTAACATCATTCTTAGTATGGGTTAGTTACATGCATATCATGCTTCCATTGATTATAGAACTCGTATGGTTAGGTTCCAATTTCTCAACGAGCCCATCTTTGAGTGGGAAGGTCATAATTCGATGGTTAAGGGTAGGTTCATTCCTTGTCTTAAGGCCGAAAAGTCAATTTCCAAGGGTTGTACATATTGTCTTGTAAGGGTTACGAATGTTGAGTCTAGAGTACACAACTTAGTTCTATTCTCCCTTACCGTATGACCCTGATGGAGTTAAAAGAGTTGAAAGGCCAATTGAGGGATTTATTGGAGAAGGGTTTCATAAGGCTAAGCAAGTAACCTTGGGGTGCACTAATGTTGTTTGTAAGAAATAAAGATGGCTCACTTAAAATGTCCATCGACTACCGACAATTCAATAAAGTCACTATAAAGGACAAGTATCCTCTATCCAAGGATGGATGACCTATTTGACCAATTACAATGGGTTAGTCATATTTCTAAGATTGATATTTGGTCCGAACACCACCAAGTGAGAGTAAGGAAGTGTGATATTTTTCCCCAGGCAACTTCTTAGACAAAATATAGTCATTTTGAGTTTATGGTAAGGTCATTCGGCTTGATTAATGCACCCAAAATATTCATGGGTCTCATGAATAGGGTCTTTAAACCCTATCATGGCATGTTGTTGTGGTATTTGTTGAAGATATTTTGATCTTTTTCTAAACTAAAGAGGAGCATATGAGGCTTTTGAGGGTAGTGCTGCAAACCTTAAAGGAAGGAATGTCGTTTTCTAAGTTTGATAATGCGGGTTATGCTTAAAAGAAGTTGCAATCATTAGGCATGTGGTGTAAAGTGAGGGAGTCAAAGTGAATTCCAAGAAAAAAAAGAAGTTCATTGATTGTCTAGATTGGGAATTAAGTTATACGAGGCCAAAGGATGGAGTGATGGTGGTTCTAGATTGATCCGTCCCTTCTGTTATTGAAGACGTCAAATCTAAGCGAGACTTTGACCTCTCTTTTGTTAGAATTGAAAGCATTGGTGAAGGATGGAAAGATAGAGGTTTTCTCCCGGGGAGGGGGGGATGGTGTCCTTAGGGACCAAGGTAGGTTGAATGTACCAAATATTGATGGTTTGAAGGATTTGATTTTGAAAGAGGCACATAATTGGCCCTATTTTATTCATCTTAGTTTTACAAAGATGTATAGAGGTTTTAGGGAAGTATCTTAGTGATGTTGATAAGATGGCTTTAATTGGATCGGACCTTGTTATGGAAGCTATGGAGAAAGTGAGGCTTATAAGAGGAAATATTGAGAATGGATAAAAATAGGCAAGGGAAAAATAGGCAAGGGTTCTACTCCGATTTGGGGAGAAGAGATCTTGAGTTAGGTGTAGATGATTGGTATTTGAAGGCCTTCCCATGAGGGGTTTCGTTTAGTTTGGCAAGGAGGGCATATTGATCCCAAGGTATGTAGGGACTTATAGAATCTTGAGAAGGATTGGCAAGGGTGCTTGTGGACTGGAGTTACCTACAGAGATGGGTATGATTCATCTGGTCTTACATATGTCTAGGTTGAGGAAGTGTATCAGTGACCCAAGTACTATAGTACCCTTAGAAGTTGTGGGTGTTGTGGATGATAACTTGACCTATGAGGAGGTCGCGGTGGACATATTAGATAGGCAAGTGAAGGAGATAAAGAAACAAAGATGTGGCGTCCGTCAAAGTCCTTTGGAGGAATCAATAAGTTGAAAGTGTCATTTGGGAAGCCGAAGCAGACATGAAGAAGCAATATATATGACTCTTTCACTCTATTCAAGCCTAACGTAGCAAATTAAGTCCTATTTATGATTTCAAGTCTTAAGTTTCAGCTCCTTTGTCATTTTTGCATGCATACATGTTCGTGGTAATAAGTTTTGGTGATTTTTGATTTATATGTTTGAAACTTTTTAAGAATGATGTTTAAGTGCATTTATTTCATTTATGTCGGGCTAAAAGTTTCCTAATCACTCCTTTTTTTTTTGACGAATGTTCCCAAAAGGGAGAAATTGTAACACCTCTCACGGACATCGGAAATGCCCTATAGTGGTATTTCTTGAATATCTCAAAATTCGTGCATGATTTCAAAATCCAACTTCATATTCTTGTTCAGGGGAAAAATTGCATAGGAATTGGATGACCTTCGATTTTTAGATGACCCTTAGCGAAAAATAATTTTTCGCTATGGAGGGCCGAGGCAGTGCGCCTCCGCGACTGAGCTGTGTTGCACCTTCGGCATGGCTCAGTGTAATTATTGCTCCACGTCGCGCCTGGGTTGCGAACCAGTGCAAAAATTTCTTTATTTTTCAGTTTCTCCCAAGGGCATTTGGGTAATAACCCAATGCCTATATATACAGGAATAACATAATTTTCCACCATTTTCAAGTCCAAGAACACTCAAAACCCTTCCAAAATCGTCTCAATTCATCATCAAATCGTCCATACAATCTCAAGAATATCAAGAACTTGTTTTGGATTTCAAGAGCACAACTCAAGCCTCAAGTCTTCCTTTAATTTTCTTCAAGAAACTCCAAGATTTAGGTACGTGGGTCTAATTGTGGGAACCTTCCTTCTCACAAGTCCAACCATTTCTCTTCTCCTACTACATGAAATTTATGAAATTTTATGGATATTTTATGAACTCTTGCATATGATATTACTATTATGAATTCTATAATGGTTTATTTTTATGCATTATCATGAAGTACAATATCTTGTAGAATTTATGGATTTATATGAGTATTGAGGAAATCTTGACTAGGGTTTTACTTGTTAAGATGAATTTCATGTTCACATGTCCATATTTTGGAAGATGATGTATATTATTATGATGGGTTAATTAAGGGTGATTTAAACTAATAATTTTCCCTATGTATCTTGAAATATGAGTTTTAAATAATGAGGGTTTTACTACAATATAAGTGGGTTGGTTTAATGACTTTAAAATGAGTTGGTTTTACTTCTCTCTTATTTTAGACTCTTGAAATGCATAATTTTAACTACATTTGCATATACCCACTATATTTGGCTAAATTTACTTGACAAGAATTTTCATGTTGATAAAATATTATTGCATTAATTACAAGGCAAGCATGTTATGTTAAAGTATGGGCTCCAAAGCATGTATTAAACTCATGTAAAGTTTATGTGATTTGCAAGTAATATGTTGAGCCCTTATTCTACATTTCTACCCTCTTGTGAGTGAATAATGCATACACGAAGGAGGCAAGCAAATAACAATATACCCTTATGTACACATGAAAGGGTCAAGCATAATCACCAATTTATCCTCATCTGCAACTGAAGCTCACTAGTAGGGGGACAAACATATTACAATCTCTACCCTCATGTGTATTGCGATGTCTACTAGAAGGAGTCAATTCTATGCTTTGTTTTTACCAACTAGTACAAAGTATACGCCACGTGTAGGGGATAAGTATTTGAATGAGTTACCCATGCCATGTTATCATGTTTTTACAACTAATTCATGTTATAATTGAATTTATGATTATTTCAAATATTCTGTAGGATTAGACTTAGCATCGAATGAGACTTAAGATGGGGGCTCGATCCAAGGGATCCTTATATAAAGTCTTGGTTTCTTAACAATGCGCCACCATAGGTTTATATTATTTCCCTAAATGTGCTTCACTAGTGGATCCATCTAGGACGAGTTCTCCACTTTGTGGGGTCATCCTGGGTTTACCTTGGCAAGTAGACCACTCCTTCCCTAGTGGAGAGTCATGCATCGAGATTCCAAGTAGTAACTAGCTTGGTCTTATATGTCGGTTAGAGTCTCCTCCCACATATGTATGATATATTATGCAAGTTTGATTATCTTCATGCATGTTTCAACTTAAGAATTAATTATACATGTCATGTTGAGCTTATGTCTATTGATTACGGTTATGCATCTTGATTATTATGGCTTATGTTTCTTGTTGCGTTGCACCCCGCATACATAGTACATTTCAAGTACTAACGCATACTTTTTGCCTACATGATCTCACCATATAGGGACCGGAGCTCCTATTCATCCTTCTCTTCATGGCTAGACAATTTGTTCAAAGATTGCTATTGGTGAGTCTTCCACTCCGGGGACAATATCCGTTTACCTTCACACTTTTATTTGGATTATTCTATTTTTTTAGATACTACCTTTGAGGGTGAACCTGGGAGATATCTTGGCCCCCGCTCCATTAATAGTTAGAGGTGTTGTTGGATACATGGGTTGTATGTCATGAGCTCTACTCTTATTATTTCTATGGATCAGTGGAGTTTTCCTTTAGTCCCTTATTCCCTCTTTGTGGTGAATGTTTGCTATGTTGACAAGTTGGAAGCCTCAAGTCCCTAAATGCCACCATAGCGTGAGTCATACTTACCCGCCCCTTAGACTTATTCCCTATGTGATTCATGTTTATCCCCTTCACTATAACATCATCATAGTGTGAGTACAATGCACCGTTTCCATTAGAAATTATGTGCTATGTGCTTATTTATCTTTTTTGCTTCTGTGAAACCAATGATGTGCTACAAATGCTAAAGAGGCTTGTTTGGGATCCCCTTCGGGTTCCCCGTTCGCCATGTCAAGTCTAGACCCTCGACTTGGGTCGTGGCACTTAACATAAGTTAGAAATATACTTGCCTTAGCCAATAAAGTCATGTTTAATCCAAAATTGAAGCTTCCCCCCTCCAATTAATCTCCAATGCACCACAATATAGTCAACAATGGATTCACAAATATAATTTGAAGCTAATGACACTATACATCAAGCAATTCAGGAAAAAGGGTAAAAATGATCCAAAAATTGAATACTAAAAAATGAAATGCAAATTTGAAAATTTTTATATAGAAAATTTTCTTAGGATTTAAGGAATCTAATGGCAAAACCATTTTGAAAAAGGAGTCAAAATGAGCTCAGAATCACCATTTTTCTTTTGAAAAACCAAGTTCATGAAATCCCCAATTAAAATCCCCTATTTTGATCTAAAAACATGAATTAATCAATGGAAAATGAAAAAAGAGTAGAAATAACTTACCCAAATGATTTTCCTTGAAAACCCCTTGAAGAAACAAATTCGCCTAGCGAAACTTGGAAAAGTTGAAAATAACTGAAAATGGCTAAAACTCAATTAAACACTATTTTAGGGATTTTAACCCTTTGCGATCGCGATTGCGATGACCAAACAGAAGCCTTTCACAATCGCGGTCGAGGGCTTCGCAATTGAGATTCACAAGGACACACACCTTCGCGATCACGAGATGGGCCTGGCAACTGCAATGAAAAAGGCATGCACTAAATATCAATAATTAGCACATAAAATAAAATCACAAAATAGATCCTTGGTATTCAATACACACAAAACATATATGTAACCCTACTAAATACGACATTCCAGACTTAATGAAATCATCAAAACTCAAATCTAAGGTCTCCTTGATTCAAAAATCCGATAAGTCATAACTAAACCAGTTTAAGACACTTGAAATACTAAAACGCTACCAAAACACTAAAAAATCATGATGAAACTTATTCTAGAACTAAAAATATCACCTCCTAGAACCCATGAAATCATCAAAAATCCAATTCGAATTTTGAAACTAAAAATGTTGACCAAAGTCAAACTTTAACTTAATTTTCAACTTCAGACCTAAAATTCGCACAACTCCTATTTTGATTTTGACAACTCTCCCAAATCAATTTCCATATTCCAGAACTGTTGGAATCAATAGAACTTCAATCGAAGACTCGAATCCCCAGATTACTCAAAAATTCAAAATTAAGCAATTTAAGCCTTCGAAACTCATTCCTTTAGCAAAAATTCTATTTTTTATAAGATTTTCAAAAATCAGTTTTCAAAACCATTCAAACATGACTCGGAAAAACTATCAGGATGGGTAAAATAATTTACCAGAAGCGCCAAAAGTGACATGCAGGTCATTACAGATGTTTCGTTGCACAAGTGTAATTACAAGATTATGTTAGATTTTAAAAATAAAAATTAATCATCTAAAACCAAAAGCTTTTATATATAAAAAAAATAAGAGTATTCAAAACCATTCAAACATGATTCAGGGCAACTGTCTGGAGGGGTAAAATAATAATTTTATCAGAAATGTCAAAAGTGACCTGGAGGTCATTATAGATGTTTCGTTGCTCAAATATAATTACAAGATTATATTAGATTTTAAAAGTAAAAATTAATCATCTAAAATTTAAAGCGAATATATATAAGAGCATTTGTAAATAATATTAAATTAAGTATTTAAGGTACATGTTGTCTTTTGAAAATATCTTAATTAGTAAGAGAAAGAAAAGCTCGCGACTTTGACCAAGTGAAGTGCATCAAGGATGAGGAGGGCGAGGTGTTGGTGGATGACACTTCCATTAAGTTAAGGTGGCAAGC
>JAABOM020057677.1:0-14835 GCA_011800125.2 Solanum clarkiae
CCGCCCCACAATAGTTTTAAAATAGTTATTTCAACTCGCCCCACACTCATGCTGCCCCACATAACTTTAAACCTGGCTTGCCTTGCATAGCTTTAAATCCACTCCATACCCGTCCCGTCCCGCTCCATTACTATCTCTATGAACGAATGAAAATGAATAAAAGGAGTACTACAATAACAACAACAACAATAATATACCCATAAAATTCTACAAGTAGAATCTTAAAAAGATAAAATATATGCTGATCTTACCATTATTTCATAGAGATGAAGAGATTGTTACGGAAAAATTCTCGTCTCAAAAATCAAATCAAGAAAAGGGAGTAAGAGATAATGTTTAGATCCACAAAGCCCACCTCTTTTTAAATTATATTTATACATAGTTTTAATTAAAAAATATAAAAATTTAATTTTATTTTGATCTTATATGAAGTTAAGTTATGACTAAACAAATCAAAGGAAATGAAAATTTGATTCTAGTTTAGAGAGAGAATGAAGAAAAAGCAGAGAATAAAAGGGACCGAATGTTGACAAATTTCAATGTCACTGTTGTTTAGAGGGTCGTTTTGTTGGTGTGAGAGAAGAAGAAGAAGATTTCTTATCTAGGATCTCTTTCTCTCTCTACACTCAAACCTATTTCTCTCTCTAAAAATATAAACTGCTGGCCCCATCAAGATCGGAAAATTCTCACAACCTTTTAATTTTCTTCAACTTCTTCAATGGTGTGAGAGATATCCACTTACTTTTCCCCCCTTTTATTATGAAATAATAATAATAATAATAATACTAAAATTATTATTATTATTATTATTATTATTATCATACTCCATTATTATTATTTTTTCTTTTAGTATCTGTTTGGAAATTTCCCAGATTCTCCATGATTCTTGATATTATGCTGTTTCACTTCAAGTTGTGTTGTTTGTTGATTCGATTCATGAAGGGGTTTTGACAAAGAAGTGATTCCACGATGTGGGACTAAGGTAAAATCGTTTCTTCTACTTTAGATTTGTTCTTATCTGACTTTATGGACAAGAAATATAGGAATTTTATTTCTTGCTATGTTCTTTGTAAATGTTTTAAACTAATTCTTTGTGGGGTTTTGAGTTTTTTTTTTTTTTTTTTGTCATTCTTGGAATTGGGTTTTGCTCATTTACTGTATATAGATTTGATTGTGTCCTTTTGGATAATTTAGCTTTTGATAAATTTTAACTCATTTTGGTAAGTGTTTTATTGGTGTTAATCACTAAGCTTTATTATTTTGTTGCTTAATTTGATTGGGCATTAAATATGGAAGTACCTTCCAAATTTTAGTTTTGGCTGAAAGCTTTTAACTTGTATGAATTAATGTTGACTTCATTTTTGGATTATCTGAGCCTTGAAACCACAGTTGTTTGATTTTTTCAAGGATTTGCTAGTGTACCAGTACGCAGACCATACCACTACCTCTACCTCATAGAGGTAGAGAGACTGTTCCCTGGGAACCCTCTTCTCCGTTAGTGTATAAGAATATCCAATAATTTGGTGTTTTGATTTCAGTGTTGCTGGCAATGACTTAGCAATGTGCATATCTTGTTTTTCACTAATGATGTGAGAGTGTCAATTTCAATGTTAATTCATATCCTTTGCCATTGTTGTTGAAGGAAGACTGTGCTATATATCGATGTAGTTTTTTGGTTTTGCTGTTCCCTTTCTCTGTTGTGACTTAAGGTGTTAGAGGTAACAATTTCACCATTATGTTTTGTAAGGCATAATATATAAACATGACGTTTAACTTGGTTTCAACTAGCAACCATGACCTTAACTTTGAGTGTGCATAAGTAAGCACTTAAACTTGTACAAAATTGAACAAATAAACACATTCATCCCATATGGCGTCCTACATGGCAATTGCGTCCTATATGACATCCTATGTGTATTATGTGTCTACTTGTTCAATTTTATACAAATTTAAGCACCTCTTTGGCAAACATCGTTTAAAGACAATACAATAATACAAAGTGTTCACATTGTTAGGCTCAAAAGCTGACTCTTAAAAGCTATGTGACTTTTGGATGCCATTGCTGCCACTATTAGCATATACTGATTGCATGGCTGAATGCTCTTTGTCGGAATTTTTTTTTTCCGTATATATAGGTTAAATAAAGATATTTTGATAATATATCAATTGTTGAACACTCTTGATAAAAAAATCACCTACATGTGTTCTAAAAGTATGATCACCTTTGACGAAGATGCTGGCTCCGCCACTGACTGAATGTGAAGTAATCGTAACATATATAGTTTATTAAGCAAGTTAAATTTGCCCTTTACATTCTCTCCCCATCAATTCTGTAAATATTGCAGTTATGCTGTAGGATGATATGGGTACTAATTTGCTTCTTAGATCTTCGCGAACGTACCAGGATGTAATATCATGAAACAATCTGAATATTAAATTTATTTCTGCTCTCAATTTTAAAATGCTTCTTTAACAGAATGTTATCATAAAGTTTTATATGTTGCTGGTGTTTTGGGATCATTGTATTTGCATATCATGAAGATTTGTTAAGTTCCATCATTGATGGGTTCTTAGTTAATTTGGACTGATGTCCATCCAAGACATCTGACGATAATTGAAGAAAGGGATTTTCAATATTAAGTTAAACTTTACAATCAGTAAACAGCTGGGAGTCATTGAAGTCCTTATTTCTACTATTGGCAGGAATGGGAACACAAGTGCATTATAAAGGCTACTTACCAGGTTATTACTCCATGAGGGACCTTAGTGACGATTCTAACAGTAGTAATTGGCCTTTATTTTACGGAGATAAGACCTTCACAAATGGACAATACTGTAATGGTTTCTTGTCAAGGACAAAAACAGATGCATATCCAGCATATAATAAGGATTTCCTAAAGAAGAAAATGCTTGAACACGAGTCTATATTCAAGGATCAGGTAATTTTGATTCTGGTTGTCAATGTTTACTTTTCTAATAATCATCAGGACACTTGAGTTTTTTCTTTCTCAAAAAAAGGATCTTCGTTTTAAGTTTGGTTCTACATCTGGTGATTTACTTTTGTCGGCAAAAACGAGTTTAGGTTCACGTCTAGAGCTAACGATGTCGCCAGATGGATTCTTCTTCTCCTTAAGCTGTTCGTATGACATTTCTGCACAAAAGCAACTGGTATTGCTGATGTTTACCTAACCAAAACTTTTCTTGTAGGTTGCGGAACTGCATCGCCTTTACAGAATTCAGAGGGATATGATGGATGAAATTAAAAGGGAAGAACTGCACAGACGTCATACATCAATAGATCCATCCTCTTCATCAAGCCACCTAGGGTCTCAAGTACCATCTGAAGATGCTCGGAAATGGCATATCACCAGCTTCCCCTCGGCAAATTCTGGTTGTGCTAGAACATCCAAATCGGTTACAGAAGTTGTTAATTCTCCCTTGAGTTTTTCAAAAGGGAATGGTCAATGCCAATTGCAAAATGGCTCTTCTTCGAGTATCTATGAAGTTTTGGAGGTTAGACCCTCAAAAGTCCGGAAAAAGTTGTTTGATCTTGAACTTCCAGCTGATGAACACATTGATACAGATAGCAGTGACCAGTTCCAGGCTAATGGAGGATCGTTCAATCCAAGTTATCGTGTTAATGGTGATCACACAGTTGCCCAAGAGAGTTGTGCAGAATTGTTTCATGGTGATGGTGCTGTCACAAAGAGTAATTGCAGAAACAATGCCTCAGCTTCCAATACATGTTTTAGAAGCTCAAATCTGTTGGCTGATCTCAATGAACCAGCTCAGCTTGAAGAAGCAAATCCCACACCTGTTGATTTTCTCGGTTATGGTGATAATCATAGAGAGAGTAGAGGCCCAAATGTTTCCAGTAAATCAAATGCAGCATTTTTGGCTTCTCCAAGAGAAACCACCTGGAACTCCTGTCATGCAAGTCCTAATGGCTCCTTAAATAGCCTATATGTTGCCAGTAAAGGCAAAGAGAGGGACTGGTTCTCTTCTTCATATGGTAATATTATTCAGTATACGGTTTTGCATACTGGTTGAGTTTGTCATAATATAGGCTTATCTGTGCATACTAGAGCTGTTCTCATATTGTGGATTTTCATGATGTTAAATGAGGTGCTTTTTCCTTCTTAGGTAACATCAAGGGTGGCATGGCTCCAGCACCTCAGAGTTTTGAACAAGATAAGTTACATACTCCTTCCCGTCCGGTACAGGTAATGCTTAACAGAGCTTATCAACCTCCTGGAATCCATCCATTTCACCATACAAGAGATGACCTTTGGAAACAAAGAGCAGTTGGTAGTTTAGAGACATTTCATACAATCCATGAGCCTAACTATACCCATGCGGGACTGTTTGGGGGTTCACAGATAACTAGTTCACGTCCATTTGCAAATTCCTCGGAATTAGCCAATTCATGGTCACACACTGTCTTTTCTTGGGGGAAACCAAGTAGCGACTTCACTCAGAGGCCTTCATCTGTTCATACAAACCCTTCATTGCTCTCATCTTCAGTAAGCAAGAGTGGACACGCATATCAGAGCCATGACTTTTTAGGAGGCAAATGGCACATCAGTGACAGCTCCAGGTTGAATCCGGGTTTGTCTAGTGATCTACCTATCTCGAACAGGGTTGACCACGGATCTTCCTCAGCTTCCAAAGTACCGCCAGTTTGCTGTCCTTCAGTTGCTTTTGACCCTTTGGACCGATCTAAGGTTGAGACTTTGACATCTGAGGGATTATCTACTAATGGATTTCAAAAAATTCTCAATAGCACCAATAATGTGAACTCAACGTCTGTAAAAGGTTTCGATTTGAATGTGCTATCTGAGAATTCTCTAGATGAGGGACCACCCAAGTGTGATATTGAGTTGGTTGATGGAAAAAGAGAGCTTAAAGACCCTCTATCAGTGTTTCCATGGTTTAAAGCTAAACAAAGTTGTAGAAATGAGGACACAGATACCATGGGAGGTGTAGACTCAACAGCTGGGTTCACCCAAGTCTATACAAACCCACCTGCTTGCCAGACTAACATGTTAAAAAATGCTTCATCTCTGGAAGAGTGCAATACAAGGGCCACAAAAGAGGTTGGGGAGAGCCGAAGTATCCAGAAAATTCTCGGGGTTCCAATTCTTGAAAATTCTGTGGCTTCCAAAGCTGAATCATGTTCAGTTGTTTCCACTTCTGTTACTCTTCAGTCCTCACCCAAGGGAAAATTTTTTAGACATGAACGAAGGAAGATGTTGATTGACATTAACATGCCTTGTGACCTTTCTATGACTGAGGCTGAGAAACTCGATGCAGTCGAACCACTCGTTCCTGAGAAGGTGGTGGAGACAAAAGGTAACAATATCAGAAATTGCTTCGATTTGAATTCGTGCGTTACTGAAGATGAAGATCCTTTTTCTGTTGAAAGCAATAATGTCAGTGTGAAGGCTGTTCTGGAGATAGATCTGGAAGCTCCTCTTATTTTGGATGCTGAACAAACTGATATGCCTGAAGAAGGTGAAAAGCAACACGAGGAATCTTCACAATTGGTTGAATGCAAACCTGAGCAAAGACAGGATGAAGTTGACAGGATTGCAGCAGAAGCAATTGTTGCCATCTCGTCATCCAGTCGGTGCATTCTCATGGAGGAATCCTGCTGTGATCCCTCTGATGATCCTTTGGAATCCTTACGTTGGTTTGTTGATGTAATCTCTTCTTTTGCTGATGAACCTGAAATCAGGCCCGAAAGAGGAAGCACAGGCAAGGATGTTGCAGTTGTTGCACATTCAACTACCAAGGAATTAGATTACTTCGAAGCGATGACATTACAACTAATGGAGACCAAGGAGGAAGACTACATGCCAAAGCCTTTTGTTCCCGAATTTCAAACAGTGGAAGAAGCAGGTGCCACTTCACTAACAAATCGTCCTCGTAGAGGTCCTGCTAGGAGGGGAAGGCAGCGTAGGGACTTTCAGAGAGATATCCTTCCCGGTCTGGTTTCCTTATCAAGGCATGAGGTGACTGAAGACCTTCAGACATTTGGAGGGTTGATGAGAGCTACTGGACATACTTGGAGCTCAGGATTGACAAGGAGGACTGGCGGCCGGAATGGAAGAAGCCGAATAACAGTGATTGAATCCATTCCCCCTGCCGCTGTTTTGCCCCCAATAAGTCCCCCTCTACAACACCAACTTAATAATATTGAAGCTAGTTTGGAGGATAAAAGCTTAACAGGGTGGGGGAAAACAACCAGACGCCCGCGGAGGCAAAGATGCCCTGCAGGCAATCCTCCTGCCCCGTTGACTTAAATGCGGAAATGAGGGTGGGATTTGTCAATTCATCATCTATAGAGATTGAGATAACAGATTAGAGACTTAATGAAATTGAAGAGTGAAGTTGTTAGCTATGGGGATTGTCTTTGTACATGTCTTTGTTAGCCCCCCATTCTTATATATCTTATATTGGTTTACTGACTTTCATAATCCGGAAGATCACTGGCATACTTTTTTGTGGATTTTACTCAGCATTCCTTTGGATATGTTTATTTCCTACCACTAAGCTGAGTCGGAGATAGGATTTCAACTTTTAAGCATTCCTCGTTTGTGATGATGCATGAATATTTAGCTTTATCATGTGTTTTTTTTTTAATTTTCAGAAATCCCAACTTTGTGTCTTCAAATTACAGTTGTTCTTTTAATTGCAATTTTACCAATTTAATTACAAAAACACCAACAAGAAAAATCGTGTCCAAGCAGAAAAAAAAAGAATGTGATTGAGCGATTTTTAATCCACATGAATGACCTTTTGATTGACGGTTCATCCTTGATTGCCGCACCCATGCAATGGTTCCCTATGTATTGTACCTCCATTTTTTAATTTTGTTCAACAAAAAACATTGAAAAAATTGGTTTTTAACATTATACAATTTAGAAAAGTTGTTTTTTAACATTATATAATTTTTATCTCAAATCTCTCCCATTCGTTAACCTTCTTTCCAAACCCTTCCCATTCTAGTTGAAAAATCTTTATCCAAAAAAACGTTAATCTTTATCCATGAAAAATGTATTGCTCAAAGTTCTTGGGTACAATTGATCAAAACTTAAGGTTAGTTTAATGTTTGTACTGTTTTTTAAATATAAATTTTCGATTGTTTGGATGATTTTTTATGCTTTAAATTTTTTTTCAATTTTTTTCCCCATATTCATGTAGTTTTTTGTATAAGGGTAAAAGAGCAAGAATTATGAAAGCTACACCTACTAGAAAAAGTCCAAGATTTCGAAGTAAGGAGAATAGTCCTTATTGTTCTTCTTCCTTTTCTTTTACACTTCTTTTGTTCCTCATCTTCTCAGCTATTTTATCTCCATTTTTGCATTTTTTTTTGGTCGTGCATCATAGATTAACAATGTTTAAAGTTACTTGTCTAAGAAATTCAACTCGTAAAAGGCCTATTCGTCATCAATTTGTTTGGATTCTGCGCCCGTACAATGATCAAGACCAAGCTTTGAGCTAAATGCTTTTACCCTATCTCCACCAAAGAATAGATCCATCGCGGGAGATAAAGGCAAGGAGAAGGTATTATTTGAAGCCAAATCGTCTAATTATCCACATTATAGTGACTTGAAGACGAAGTACCTATTTAGAAAGCCCGATCAACAAAGAGGCTAAAAGTGTCGGAGCCAAATTCAAGGTTTCTTTGTTCTTGATTTTTATTCCTTTTTAGGCATTTTTTAATTTTTTGTTATATTATGTTTTTTAAAAATATTTTTGTTTATAGACAACGAAGGAGCTTCATTTTTTGTTTTATTTTCTTTCTTGAAGGTAAGAGCATCAATAGAATACGTTCACACAGTTACAGATGGTGCAAGGAGGTTCGATTGTATTGATTTGAAAAATGTTGAATGCAGTGGTTGGTCAATTGTGCGTTCAGTTTTTTGATACTTGGGTTGGTATAAACTTTGGTAAAAGTTTGTTATATTGTGTGAATTGTGTTGAATGTGCTGTTAGGATGATACTTATTCTTAAAAATGGAATCATGGTTATTTTTTCATGGGAACTTCCATGTTCACTTTGCAAGGGTGTAAAATTATTTTCTGGTTGAATATTGTATTATTAAATAATATTTACACTTCTTATGGGCAATGCTAAAACTGACAGTTATTTGTTCAATTTGGTGTATAGTTTGATTTTTATGATAATAGTGATTTAAATTATTATTGTGAATTGCGATTCATTGTCAAACACTAATTGATAACCAATAAATATACCAACAGTTTTATCAATTAAATCTGAAATGCTTAATATCAACATATATCAACACATAATCAAATGAGAAATCATTTCAATAATGAATCAACTCTAAATATAACCAATGTCACCATTAAATGAGAAAACACCTATATAACCAATCTTTATATCTACATATATCAACACAGGCACCAATTGCGAACCAATATCTATACCAACAGTTTGACCATATCAAAAATCAAATAAGAAACCAATTAAACCAAACATGGACATCTGTAAAATGCAATGTAACCTTCAATTGAGACACCAACTATGAAACCAATGTTTAATATCAACATATGAAAAATCAAAGAAGAAACCAATTAAACCAATTTGTATATCCACATATTGGTCCACATAGGCACCAATTGGTAATCAATAAATATACCGTTAGTTTTATCATATCCAAAAATTAAAGAAGAAACCAATAAAACCTAACATGACACCTATAAAATGCAATATAACCTTCTATTGCGACACCAATTATGAAGCCAATGGTTAATATCAATATATATCAACACATAACACCAATTAAACCATAAAATCAACATTTGAACCAACGTAACCATCAACCAAGATACCATCTATGAGACAATGTGTACAACAACATATACCAACACATAACACAAATCTTTATACTAATGTTTATATCAACCGTTGGGCCATCTCTTCTATCAACAAGGGATTAATTCTGAGAGAGACCCGAAAATTACTGAACCCAAGAGCTAACAAGTCTACTAACAAAAATAGGACACCAAAAAATAAATCATAATTATAAAGAAAATATATTTTAAGAAAAGTACAAGAACCTACATTAAGACCACCATCAACTGTGAACCAATATAATAGACAACATGAGAAATCAACTATAAAATTAATTTTTATATCAAACAGGTATCAAGACACACCAAATTGTGAACAAATAGATATACTAACAGTTTCTCCATGGGTTCTGTCAACATGTGTTCTACCAATCTAGTACCAGAAAAACAATACCTAAAAAATAAGTCGTAGGAATAAAAATATTAAAAAAATATTGTCTAAAAGATAAATTTTGTACAAAAAATACAGAAAAATAACTAGTGAAACCAATTATAGAGCATGTGCAATTTAATTTCATTTTCACAATGATCACATCTAATAAATGTTGAAGAGAAAAAAAAGTACAATCCATTAAATGCTAATGAAAGTTCCTTACTTCTTTTGCCTTTTTTTTTTTCTCTTTCCTCATAAATAATTAAACTACTAGGACAATTGACATTAATTATGCCCCTTTTCACAGTTTTCCTCTTCACTTTTGTTTTTCTCTTTCTTTTCCCTCTTCACTTTTGTTTTTCTCTTTCCTCATAAAAATATTTTTATATTGCTTCCACCCGTCGAGCAGGGACGAAAGTCGGCCTTAGTACAGGCGCCTCAATATTTAAGGATGCTTATAATAGTTCTAAGGATTGACAATGGAATAGCACTATTTCTAATATTGAGGAACAGGGCCTCCTGCCATTTAAAATTTTTTTTTTGACCTTTTTTAATCCGATCACATCTCATTCACATCAACATTAATCACTATAAGTCATACTCTCTTTCCTAGTTTTGTAATAAAAGTTGCTGTTTTAGTGTAAATAAAAAAATATTGGTATGACCTTGTAATTTCACAGGTGAATCTTGTATAGAAAGGAAAATCACCCTTTTTTGTTTAGCTTAAACATATTTTTTTAGCATTCTTAAACGTGTAGATAAACAACAACAACATACCTAGTCAAAATCCCACAAGTGAGATCTGGGGAGAGTATAATGTATGCAGACCTTACCGCTACCTCAGAGAAGTAGAGAGGTTGTTTCCTGTGACCCTCATCTCAAAATCCATAAACAAAAATGAACTAGATATGACAAAAACAGAGGTGACAAAAACAGAGGTGAAGGGAACGAAGAGAAGATACGACTATCAATGAAATGCACATAGCAGTTTATAAATATGAAAAAGAAGTACGAGTAACACACAATGCAACATATACTGAGAACACACAAGTACCCCTGCCCAATCAACCCTACTATACCCCGAGGCCAAGCATCCACCTAACTCTACCAATTAACCCGTACTTCTAATACACACTCTCCACTTCTTTCTATCTAGGGTCATGTACTCAGTGAGATCAAGTTCCGCCATATCATGTCTTATCACCTCCCCCCAATTCTTCTTTGGTCTACCTCTACCCCTCCGAGAAGCTTCCACAGCCAGCTTCTCGCACCTCCTAACAGGGGCATCGATACTCCTTCTCTGCACATGTCCATACCATCGCAATCTCGCTTCCCTCATTTTTTCTGTCACCGGAGCCACAGTGCAAGTAGATACAATAATAAAATGGTTAAATTAGAAACTCAGAAATTACAGTGCAAGGAGAGCAGAGAACTGGTAAGGCTTTACGAAGCTCTATCAATGTTACAATTTGAACTCGAGCGTGATGTCACTTGCCTTACCTTATCAAGATAAGTCAGCCTATAAACAACAATTTGTGCAAGTATACGTGAAAGATAAAGGAAAATAGCTATATAAAAGGATAAATAAACCACAACAACCACCCGATGATCTGGCGTTACATGTGCACACTACTAAATTTTATATGGAATTGAAAAACAAATACAAGTCTCAATGTCCTTGGTTCTCAGACAGAACAAAAAACATAATAAAGGAACTTGAGGGCCTGCTAAGGTGACAAGTAACTAACTCTCAAATCAATCCTAGAAGCTTGAACTAAGTATAGAAGAAGGATAATCAGAAGGATTCGAGATCACAACCTATATAGATGTAGAAGAAAGGAGTGAATACCTAATAGTATGGTACCCAACAAACAAATCACTAAATACAAAATAAAACAACGAAGAACGTAAGTACCCCTATAACACCATCTGAACCTCCACAAACTACAATACGTAAGTAGCTCAACCCAATCTAATAGCATATAATTCAGCTAACATGCAGTTTAAAATAATCCACTAGCATGGCATATCATAAGCCACCAAGTTATTAAAATCAACAGAATCATTAGATGGGGTATTCACAATCTATAATAAATAGATAGAATGCAAATGATGTGATGCAATACCAATTAGAATGATGCATATCTGTCTTATGATACACATCCACTAAAACACAGATTAGAATCTATGCGGACTACATGTCCATAGCCCTGCCTATGCTATGTTTAGAGGAATGTATAGATAATGTGTAAAGAGTCTATGAGCTATCTCTCTTTTGGACTAAATTGCTTTTTCCCTTGTGATGCTGATATGAGGCCCATAGCTCTTTTCCTGTATAGCTTGTGATTGATACTTTTATTACCTTGTGAATGCTTGATGATGCACTAAGATGGTTTGGTTGGGGTACTTCGGGATTTCAATCGTCGTGTCACCGTTTAATACATAGCTTGGATCGTGACATCAACAAAGTTCATTCAAATATGAAATCACAATACGAATACAAGAATATCGACATCCAATTCATTAATTTTGAAAATTCAAATTCGAAATCACCCAAAAGTTCATTCTTGATAAAAACAGAAACAAATTTAAAAACTAATACATAATCACATTTCAGGGAAGTATTTGAGAATCAGTGGTGAAAACTATTTCAAAAATGATTCAAGATCAGTCCATAATCATTAATTTATAAAAAATCATGTTCCTGACAAATATAAAAAATAAAGATTCTAAGTCAAAATTAATTATCCAAAAGATTTATCATGAAAAACCTCTTTAAAATAGTCACTTAATCACCTAAGAGTTTTAAAAGCTCAAAATTAGTAAACGAAAAAAGAAATCCCAATTTAAAAAATTAAATTCAGTTTGCTGGTTATTACTCTCTACGACCGTGGCCATCACTTTATGAACGCAAAGGTCCAGCTCCTCCCAACCCCCCGCGATCGCTACAGGATTTTTGCAAATGCAGAGGTCAATACATTTAATCCTTCGCAAATGCAGTCAAGACTCTACTAACGTGGAGGCAAACTGAGCCTATCTTTGTGAACGTGACAAAGACCTCACAAAAAAGAAGAAGATCGCCCAACACCATATATCAGTAACAACCAACTACCCAAAATCCTCGAATGGACCCTCAAGATTCATTCAAAATTTCGTAAACATAAATCAGATATGCTATCCTACTGTCACACCTCATTTTTCCTTGCAAAAAAATGAGAACCTGGATGACATCGTGATGATGACTCTTTTGGGATTTTTAAGAAGGAGGCAGAGTCGCCACCTAATGATTGGGTGCATTAGGACACCATTTCTAACCTACTACTAACTCTAAGTCTAAGTCAAGGAAGGGCTCAAATTACTTCGAAAGGAAGGTATTAGGCAACCTCGAGGTCCACAAATGTGGGTCCCAGTCGTAACTCATATCTTGTGTGGGATTGCAAGTAACAAGTAAGGTCTCTTATTTTAAAAAATAATTAAATCAATTAAACAAGTAATTAAGATCTAGGTGAGGCTTTAATTGACTTGATTAACTAATATTAACATGATTTTAATCCTAATTAGGCGATCAAGTAATTATATAACAAATAATTTATTCCTATTTAACTAAGATCTAAGTGATTATTACAACACAAAAAGTCCTTTTTTTTATTATCTAATTTTATTACTCTAAGTGACCATATAAATTTCATTTTTATATTGTTAGAATTATTAGTGAGAGCAAATAGGAGGAAAATAGATAGAGAAAACGTGACAATTAGCGCGAATTTTAAAAAGACAAAACTACCCAAAAAAGAAAAGAAAATTTCATAATAGATTTTCTTTATTTTTCAAGAGAAGAATATTTTAAAAGGAGTTAAAAAAATATCTGTTTCTTTGTAGGTACAGAACTATGATATTTAGTTATCAATTTTGTCATAGGGATAGCAATGGAGGAGAATCCATTCACAAACCTTCTATAGTAACCCGCAAGTCCCAAGAAACTCCTAATAAACAACGGGGGTCAATGGTCTAGGCCAATTCCTAATCACATCGATCTTCTTAGGATCCACCTTAATACCATCCCCCGTCGTAACATGACCTAAGAATGCAACCTCCTTCAACCAAAATTCACACTTGTCATATCTGGCATACAATCTCTCTTCCCCCAATCTTTGCAATACAACTCTCAAATGATCCATATGTTCCTCCCTACTATGTGAATAGATCAATATATCATCAACGAAGACCACAACAAAGGAATCAAGGTAAGGTTTGAAGACCCTATTCATTAGGTCCATGAAGATGGCCAGTGCATTAATCAACCCAAACAACATCACAATAAACTCATAATGCCCATATCTAGTCCGGAGGGCCATCTTGGAAATATCACACTCCCTCACCCTCACTTGATGATATCCAGATCGAAGACCAATATTAGAGAAAAAGCTAACCCCTTGTAATTGGTCAAACAAGCCATCAATCCTTGAAAGAGGATATCTATTCTTGATGGTGATCCTATTGAGTTGGCGATAGTCAATGCACATTCTAAGTGACCTATCCATCTTTTTCACAAACAACACTGGAGAACGCCAAGGTGAATGACTAGGTCTAATAAATTCCTTCTCCAACAAATCTTTCAATTATTCCTTTAACTTTTTCAACTCCGCCGGGGCCATATGATAAGGGGGAATGGAGATAGGTTGAGTATCGGGGAGGAGGTCTATACCAAAATCTATTTTTCTTTCGGGAGGAACACCGGGAAGGTCATTTGGGAAGACATCAAGAAACTCATTTACAACCGGAACCGACTCTATGGAAGGGGCTTTAGACTCCACATCTTTAACCCTCACAAGATAATAAAGACACTCCTTAGAGATCGACTTACAGGTTTTAATGCATGAAATGAATCTACCCTTGACCACCACATCTTTACTTTCCCACGCAAGGATAGGTTCATTAGGTAATTGAAACTTGACCATACGGGTTATACAATCAATAGAAGCATAGTAGGCATGCAACCAATCCATCCCAAGAATAACATCAAAATCTACCATGTCTAATTCAACAAGATCACAAGGCAACAACTTATGAAAAATGCAAATAGGGTAACTTCTATAAACTTTCCTAGCAACAATAGAGCCAGCAATAGGAGTAAACACTTCATATGACTCATGCAACAACTCGAGGTCAACATGGAACTTTTGGGCAACAAAGGGGGTAACAAAGGAAAGAGTGGCACCTAGATCAATCAAAGCATATACATTAAAGTCAGAGATTTCCAACATAGGGGTAACAACATCGGGAACCTCACCAACCCCTTGCCTCCCATGTATAGCATAAAATCAATTTTGCCTTGGGGTACTACCTTGAGGAACACCTCTACCCAATAGAACTGCATTTGAACCCTGACCTTTGCCACGGTTTCTTGGACAATCTATCTTCATGTGACCAAGCTCCCCACATTCATAGCATGCATTAGAACCCTTCAAACGTGGGCCCTTATAACCCCCTCCACATTCAGGACACACATTATTAGGAGACACACGACCAACACCTTGAGGCTTAGGGAAGTCATTGGCAAACCCCCTATTAGTAGCATGA